>JAZGTI010005341.1:0-25641 GCA_036877585.1 Botia kubotai
AATATTTTTTAAAGTACCTTAGAGTGCCATAGAATACCACGATATATACACCACAGTACCATCACAGTACTTTGTAGATTTTCTTTTGTAAAAAAAAAAAAGTACATTTCGGTGCTTTGATTGATTACGGAGAGTTTGAGAACTTACAAGATTGTGCTGAGGCAAACAGCTCCTGAATGAAGCTCATTTTGTCCAGAATGACTTTCAGCACACTAATCACGAACAACCCCTTAGGAGCAATACAGGCTTAAGTGCTTTGCTCAAGGGCGCAGCTGTGATATTACAGCACCATGAGCTCAGTAACTCTCCATTTCCCTGCACATCTATATCTGCAACCTGCAACCTTTGTATTAGCAACTCAGCACCTTAACCCCCGGCTAACAGAGTACGTTCTCAGAATGTTGGCTAACATTTCCTGAAAGTTCTCTCAAAGTTATCAAAAAACATTCTTGCAGGAATGTTAGTAGAACCTTTTTAACGTTGTGTATCATATATATCAAAAAAAGTTATTCTTAAGCTGTTAGTGGAGCATTTTAAAACTGCTACAGAATAAAAAATGTTTGAAGAACGTTCTTACAACAAAGCAATAATGTTACTTTTAAAATATTTTCCTAGGACATTCAAAATAAACTCGTAACTCGTAATTTTCGTAACTTAATGGAAACGTTAGGAAAATGTTCTTACAACATAAAATTGTTAGCAGGGCCATTGCTTCTCAATGCCTTGAAATAACCATATACTCTTTTTTGTACCCTCTCCATTTTATACTCTCCTTTTTGTGTTGCACAGAGGACCACCATCAGGCATGCATAAGTATTTTAGCAAATGCTCTTAAACTGAAAAGAAAGTGCATTACCGTGCTTATGTTATTATAATTTCATATTTCTTCCAGTTCAATCTGTTAAGGACATGAATGTGCCTACAAATGGACGATGTGGCGGTCTCACCCACCAGCAGCACAATTCCAGTGGATACCCCCTAACTGATTCCCTTACCAACGCATTTGCAGCACGATGCAATCCTAAATCAGGTTGTAGGAGAGCATTTGCATGCTCTTGAAAATCAGTTAAAAGCACAATGACGATATTTCAAAGTTTTTCTTTCGATTTTGAAGTAAAGTTTAATAAGCACTTATCTTCAAAAGCAAAACCGCAGTGACTTTAATCCATCACTTTCTAATATCTGTGCACCAAATGCGTGTGTATTGTTGTTACTGGCAGTGCTGAGAAGAAGCGTAACTTGTGAGGAGCTGTTTTCTCCAGGTGCTCCATATTTGAAAAAAGTTCTTACGGTAAGCCATGAATACATCACGCTTAGTTGGCATTGACAGCAGAACCTTGTACCACAGTCTGTTTATGAGAGCTTTATAATTACAGATCCTCGGAGACGCCCTAGGCTGGGGCTTTGTAGTACGTGGAAAATCACCATGTTATGTTCAGGCAGTGGATCCTGGAAGTCCTGCAGCAGCAGCTGGTGTGAAGGTGTTAATCATAACATGTGAACACATGCAAGAACTGAATCCATTGCCTACACAGTAAAGGTCTAGAATCCATTATAAACTGGTCTCCATTCTGTTTTCTTTAGGTACGACAGTTTGTGTGTAGAGTGAACGGGTGCAGTGTGCTGCACCTGGACTATCGCACACTGTCAAAGCTGGTGATGACTGGACCCCGTGTTGTTACTTTGGAAGTGATGGAACCACTGACCAATTAGCAGAACAACACAATGCTAAGCATGAGTTAAAGTATTGGGGGAAGGATGTGTATTTTTATTCTATTTCTGTGCAGGGTTACAGAGGGCTGGGGTCTGTGCCAGCACAGAAACACCCTGAGGAGATGGTCATTCCCCCAAAACATGTAATTGTAGTATTATTAAAAATGTTGGAAGGGTTACAAAATAAAGATACTGTTTTTATGTCTGCTTGAGCGTTTTGGTTCTACGTAAGCCCCCAGATACTCAGTTGATTCTTAAATTATGAAAGTGACAGAAAACCAACAATAAACCTATAAAACTAACAGCAATAAACCTATTGTATTTTGCCATACTCTTTGCCATGCATCTCAATTAACGCACAACATTTATATTAATCGACACGATCTTTTGCAAATACAACAAATGTAAGACGTAAACTTGTATGCTATTATTTTAAGTGACTTAACGCCTTAAACTCACTTGAATGGTGTTGTGTTTTGATGAATAGCACCCAGACATAAGATACGGTCCCTTTTTTAACTTTATTCAAAACGTCACTTCCGCCTGGAACCGTTCGCCATTTTGAACAGGCTGGGCTGGTGTGTGGAGCAGTCTGGAGGAGAAAAAAACTCTTTTATCTGTCCCGTGTTTGCATTGCTACCGCGAAGCCGGTCACCCAAACCGTGCACTTGATGAATAAGTCCATGGGGTTGATTTAAACGTCCCCGTAATCTTTATAAATCCAGTTGATGACACATGGCACGGATTCTCAGGATGAGTTGCCGAGATCCACCGGCAGCAGCGGCGGCGCGAAGGATAACTGCAGCATCTGTCCGGGCCGAATAAACCATCACAGTTGCCCCTGTCCTCTCATCCCGATCTGTTGGCCGTAAGCAAGCGCATTAAGGAAATTGCATGCGAGACCGCGAGGAAAAACAGGTAACATGGCATTTTAATCTTTCTTTTTTTTCTGTTTCTTGACTCGGTGCTTTTGTGTGTAGTTAAGTGTGTACAATAAACATCCCGTAGCTAAGCTAGCGCGCTAGCAGTATTTGCATAGATCAGAGGGAGTCTCATTTGTGTTGGTTTAACTATAAAGTATGTTTGGACGTAACTTAAGTTATAAGGGCTTTATTTCCATTGCAATGTTGCCGTGTGCTCTTCCGGGTAACGCCAGAGTAACCCATCAAAATCGGGTGTTATTTTGCTGAGCCCATCAATAGTAATAAAGGCCCTGCTGTGGCCTGTATTGTCTAGTGGAGCTGCACATAAGTAGCTTTCATACGAGCAGCTGTCCCATTCTGTGCAGCTTAACAGCTTGATTATTTCAAATTATATTGCTGTGCTTTGTGCAGAATTTGTGGCAAATCTGTACCTTGTTGCTGCTTTAGTAAAAATCCTGTTTATTTGCCTATAACTTGTGTTAGTGACAGAAAAGTGTAAAGACAAAAAGGATTTGTGCCTAAATGGTCTCTTTTGTAAAGTTGTCTGACAGGTTGTCAACACCTTTTCATTTCATTTAAACATTTTGTTTTTCTACATTTCTACATGAATGACCTTTCTTTCACTATTTCTGAGTCCGCGGCACATTCCAAATTAAACCCATTTCCTTCTAATGAAAGTATATTTAATCAGATACATAAGTATTTGTTGTCCTCATCATCATACATTTGGTCTTGTTAACAATGCACTCAGTGGTTTGTGTTTGTATGCTTCACAGTTAAAAATAACGCAAGTGATTTTTATCGATGTAAAATTCTTTAATGTTGTGCTATTTTAAAGAGATGTTTCAGCTTCCAGTGAATAACCTAACTCGGCTGAGGAAAGCCAGGAAAAAAGTCAAGAAACTGCTGTGTGACATTGGCTTTGATTACTGCAAAGAGCATGTTGAGGTGATTCTTTTAAAGTCTTCATTTGTGCTTTTAATTCTGCTTTTATGGTTGATTTAGCATTTTAATTGAACACACCTAACTGTTATGTAGGCATATTTACGTAAGACATTACTCCACCAGTTGCATTTGTCCCCTTTTCTGCAGGACTACAAGGATTTTGGCCCCAGTGATTCTTACATGAATCAAGTTTACCTTGATGTTTGTCTCTGGGATCCTTCGTGGACAAAGACGCAGGTATGTTCCCCACAGCCGCTGCAACGGATGCATGCCGGATGCGACAGCCATTGTATGCTGACAAGCTTTCTAAAACTCTGTTTTTTTCTCTTATGTGTTGCAGGACTATAGGACGAAGCAGTTTTGCTGCTCGGATTGCCCATTTGCCTCCAAGTATTTTTCCGCCTACAAAAACCACTTTCGCAATGTCCACAGGGAAGACTTCGAGAATCGAATCCTTCTTAACTGCTCCTATTGCACGTACAGTGGGAACAAGAGGACTTTGGAAACGCATGTTAGGCTCTTCCATATGCCTAACAATATGGTGCGACAGGGTGCCGCTGGGCCTCACGGAGCCCACGTGGGTGTTAGGGATGGCATGCGGGTAGACAAGCCCTTGCTGGCCGATCGTAAGGAGCTGCCAGTTTACTACTGCAAGAAATGCACCTATCGAGATAGACTGTACAACGTGGTGCGCAGACATATCTACAGGGAACATTTCCAGCATGTGACCACACCGTATCTCGGAAAGAACTCAGAGAAGCAAGATAATAGCGTAGAGGCACCAGGCAACAGTCATGGCATACACTGCAAGAGCTGCCACTTTGCACCTCGTTCTTACGAAGCGCTGGTGCAGCATGTTATCGAGTTTCATGAGCGCATTGGCCATCAAGTCACTGCTATGATTGGACACACCAACGTCATAGTGCCGAGGCCCCAGGCCAGCACAATTCAGAAGGGTGTTGCAATCGCTCCTGGTGTGCGTCATCAGACGCCTCAAATGAATCGTTTCAATATGCCCAAAATGGTGGGGTTGCCTGTACCTGTTACTGGCAACCATTTCAAGCAAAACATCGCAGGCAACTCTGTGCCTGTTCAGCCAGTGCGCATTACACTACCTGATAAAGCTTTTGTTTCTGGTGTGGTCTCCCAGCCACATGCAGGAAAACACCTGGGTGGCTTTGGAGTCCACGGTTCTACGCATCTTAACGCTCAATCTGCTTCTTTCTCCTCTTCTCTGAAGAGTCTACCTCTCTCTTCATCAGGGCATGCTCCTGCTGCAGCTACTGCCACTTTGACCTCCTTGCAGGCCAAGAAAGCTGCAGCCAGCGCTCTAAACACCTCACAAACGCAAAAGTGGAAAATTTGCACCATCTGCAATGAACTCTTCCCTGAGAATGCATACAGTGCTCACTTTGAGAAAGAACATCAGGCAGAAAAGGTGAGAGCCATGGCTAAATATATCATGAAGATCCACAACTTCACTAGCAAGTGTCTGTATTGTAACCGCTACTTACCCAGCGACTCTTTGTTGAACCATATGCTTGTGCACGGGTTATCATGCCCACAGTGTCATTCCACATTTCATGAAGTCGAGAAAATTGTTGCGCACAAGCGACTAGCGCACCCAAATGAGTCGGCGGATCCACCCACAGGCTCTCCTCTCACATTTGACCTCACCCTTCAACAAGGAACTCCAAAAAATGTCCAGCTTATCGTAACCACATACAACATGAAGGAGACACCCGAAGCATCTTCAGCTGCTCAGCCACAAAACAGCACCATGGCCAAGTCCCTAAAGAGCGTTGCCAAGCCAACAGAGACCCAAAGTGATACTATGACCCGAAACATGTCCCAGCCTCCAGTGTCACAGATTAAAGAGGTTGGTAAAACACTGTGTCCTTTATGCTTCACTATTCTCAAAGGCCCCATCTCAGACGCCCTCTCCCATCATTTACGGGACCGTCATCAAGTACTCCAAACGCTGCACCCTGTGGAGAAAAAGCTAACCTACAAGTGCATCCACTGCCTGGGTGTTTACACTAGCAACATGACGGCTTCCACAATCACACTTCATTTGGTCCATTGTCGAGGGGTTTGCCAATCACCAAAAGGTCATAGTAGCAAGTCTATCCCAACGTCAATGTGCTCACCTGGAGCTGGCTCTCTCAAGCGTGAGTTGGTTACCCCAGATGCATCTGACCCCAAAAGAAGGAAAATGGTGGACCAGTCTCGGTATTACCCAACAGTTTTTGTGGAGAAGCCTGGAGAACCAGTTGTGTTGGCTTTGGATCCTAAAGGTCACGGCGATGAGCCTTACGAGGCACGGAAAGCTTTCCTCACTGCATATTTTAATCGGCATCCATACCCTTCCCAGCGGGAGGTTGAGAAACTTGCTGCAAGCCTCTGGTTATGGAAGTCAGACGTCTCGAGCCATTTTGCCAACCAAAGGCGCTCATGTGACCGAGATTTCATCACCCGCAAACCTGTAGTGTTACTAGGCTTCAACATGCGGGCAGTGAACCAGCTCAAGCACAACATAAACTTTGACGCCTGTTGGTTGTTCAAAGTCAATGATGATGACAAATGCGAAATGTCAAGGACCTCAAAGTTTAGGCTGAAGGTTCCCGTTGGCTTCCGTGCAGAGGATGGTTCCAGAGCGATTCAGTTTAAGAAGGAGACTTCAAACACTGGACAAAGTAGTCAAAGCAACTGTGCCTTCAAGCCATGCCCTGGGTCATCCTCAGAACCAATTGCCATCGATTCTGACAGTGAATCGGATATAGAAGTATTGCCTAATGAGAACACGAAACTGAATCAACAAGCTACAGCATTCAGACCTTCAGTAGTAGAGTCCCACAAGAAAGGGGCGATGCTGCAAAACAGATTCCGTTGTGAAAGAGACATGAGGGGGAGCAGAGTTGCTTCCAGAGTTGGGGCCAAAAGTCTGGACAACTCTGTTTCTGGTTCCAGTCCTGAAGAGGCAACCTGGTCAGGCAGCATGTCTTCTGATGATAGCCATTATAGACCAGCAGGGCAGTTTGAAGTGAAGGGGAAAAAGGTGGGGTTGCTTGGTAGATGATGGCTTGTGGCCCCTGTTCCCCTAACTTTCTATGCCCCAATTTGTAGGTCAGAGCCCTTACCTCACTTTTGGTTGACATTTAAGCATTATATGAACTTTAGGAAGACCAGATGAGCCAGAGGAGTTACACACTTTTAACTGATAGTACTGTTTACTCTCAAACAATTCTGCTGTCATAGGGCAGAAAAACTAATATACTGTATGAATGTTTTTTTCAGCCGATTCATAGTCCAAGGTGATTTTTTTTCTTTTCTTTTTTGTATACTGTTCTCTGTATTTAATCTTACACATGTCGAAATTGTAACAAAATTGATAGGTTTATTGTTTTCCTGATCAAATAAAAAGGACAGTGTCGTTTACTATTAAGCGCTTGTATGTTTTTTATTATTTTAGTAGCTTTCTAGAAGTTTTAATAGGTTTTACAATTTACATGAGTACCATTTGAGTCTTGCAGTTTTTATATTGTAATGGACAAACAATGTGAAACGGGTGTCGGAATATTCGTGTGAGCTTCAAAGCACTGGTGGTGCTTATTTAACGTATTTTACTGGACAAAATAAAGGTTTAAATCGTTTTTTTGTTTGTTATATGTCAACAAATCACAGCGTGGTCATTTTTGAAGTATTCTTACCCAGTGATGGTCACTATGAAATAGGAACTTTTGAATTTTTTAAAAAGCTTTATTAGTTCAAAATAAACAAAAATCAGCAAGTACATAACATGTCAAAATGCCGTCCTTACCTTATCCTGGTTCGCAATGGTAAGTTTATAACAATGATTTATAATGTTTGAGTTGCCAGGTGTGATTTCCTGTGTCAGTTTGACTTCATTTAAAGTAACCTGAAGAATTGTAATTTGACCATTCAATGGTCTTAACTGCATTGTACTGACACCATGCTGCCCTTAGAGGTCACTGTCTGTAAGAGGTTTTATTAATGCAGATTAAAGTTACTTTCATGACATAAACATAGCAATTACCTTCATTTTAGGTCAACTCAATCGCATTATTTGACGGAATAATGCACCAGCCCCCATGTAAGTCTGTCTAGTGCTTTGTCTGTAGTCAGTAGCACAATAAAAACAGTCTGTCCAGACTCTTTTGTTCCATAATTAGAATGATTTGATGTGGAGAACTGATTTTGCACTGTATGCCATTGTGTTCATGGGAGACAATTCAATGTGTAGGTGCCCATATGTTGCAGCCTGTAATACATTTAGCTGTCCTACTTTTAAGTGTTGGAAAATGCACTGATTCTATAGACTTTGATAAAACCAGTGGCAGCGGATATTTAACATGCTGTTCAGTATTAGCCAGTATTTGACAGTGATGAGATACTCGTAACGGATGTTGTTTTAAATTTGCTCGACAGATCCTGTGGTTGCTAATCTCCTGCAGTCATTTGTCACCATTTCCCCAATATATAGCTGGCCGTCCCAGCCGATAAACACAGCACAGCAAAACAGAATAAATAGATACCCACCTGCCACTCAGAGTCTGTTAGTTCAACGTTTCAAACATCTCTTATTAAAAATAAATCGTTTATTAGGTATTGCTTGCATAGCTGCGTGATCTAAAACAAGGGCGGAATGTCTATGAAAAGTAGAGATAAGAGAGATTGGCTATTTGCGTTGCACTGGGAAAGTTGCAGAGAAAATGCACCTGCTGCTGTCTGCGTCTGGCAGACGATGCAGTGTGTTTATGCAGTAGGCGCAGTTGCTAGATGCTTAACGCAGGAAGTGTACTGAGCGTGCTGTATCGTTCTGTGTGTGATTTTGTACAGTCATATGGATGTTGTTTGGACTGAATGAGTAGTGTTACTATTCAAGATCCAATCTAAAATGACTTACAGTACATTAGGTATACGTTTAATCAGCATGTGTGTTTCCTGGGAATCGAACCCATGACCTTTGTGCTGCCAACACAGTGCTCCAGCTACAGATTGAATAGTCACTCAGCGGTCATGATTAGGTGGTGGCCCCAGATGTTCGTGGTTCCTCGTGAGAAGTGATCTGTTCTTCACTCTTGCACGACTAAAGATCAATCATGCAAGGATATTTGGCCAGAGTACACATTTATGCAAATAAGAAGGTATTTCTGGAAGTTCTCCGAGCTGTGTATTGTTTATTCTAGGGTCTTTCTGAGGAACAGAAATTGCAGCTGTTTTAATTTCACTTTTGGTACTTTTATGTAACAGTTTAAAGGACAATACATGTGATTTGCACAATGCTGTGGGGAACGGGTCAGTGTTAAAACTGTTGTCAGCATGATAAGTTATCACTTTCACAGCCGTCTAAACCGAATCCTCTACCGTCACCTTGCAATAATGAAAAGGACTGTAGCTCTTCAAGGCCATGACACTTGTATTTAAGTGCATTTGATGAAATGAGAGAACAAAGAGTAGACCAGTATCACAAAATTGTTTGCCATTGGAATTAATGCATATATGCGTGTCTTTTATAAGACCAACATGCAGGTGCAGCTGTTTTGCCAGCATCAGGGTACGAGGCGTGGTTGTGTTATGTACACAGATATAACAGTTTTTCCGTGAGTTAAATTTAGGATCTGGCACATATGGAACTTTTGTTAAGTGTTTTGTCGCCCTTCGCCAGCTTTATGGAAAGCGTTTAATTTGCATGTTCATGCTCCAAAGGCACATCAATTGTCAGGAGGATGAATAGACAATGACACTGTTATTACGTGACCAATGTGACCTTAAGTCAAAACAGCGAGCTGTAAACCACAAGGTCTAAAACTGTTCTGAAAATTTAAATACCATTAGCACACTCAGAGACATTTGTGCATGGAACAGACTCGTCTGAACTGAGCAATGTTTGTGTATTAGTATTGTATATTATGTAACAGTGATTCCAAACCAGGCGTATTCGAGAAGGTTACAGACGGGCTTAATAAGTGTTTTTTTTTTTAGTAGTGACTTCGTGGTTTTAAAGTTAATCATCGTCGTAAATGGGAACTTTACGAATTTCATAATGTTAAATGTTTTCTAGTAATATGTAGTAATTTGTGAGTTGGAAGAGACACATAATTATGGTTTGGTGATAAAAGGTTTCCTGGCTATCACTGATATAGCACCGATATGGTATTTTTTTTGCAATAGTTTTATTTTATCAATGTATTTTTATGTGAACTTTGCCATTATCAAATCTCAGTAAAGTCATTAAAACACATTTATTGAATGTCTAGAAATATTAATAGTATAGCAAATACAATAAGCCTTACAATCATAAATATTCACATTTGTCTTCATACGCAATAGCAAACTGCAAATAGTTTCAGCTTCAATGTTTTCCTGTTCCACTATTCAGACTGCACTACGAGTTTAAAATCACTGACAAGCTGTTTGACGGCACTGTTTAAACAGTAACACATTTTCACTTCATTTAAAAATGTGCAGGGTAATCACAAAATTACACGAGTTTACACACTCAGAGTGTGTTCTGTATGTACAATGTAATGTACATGTCTCATTATGGTCCAACAAAAGTTACCCTCACACTAATGTGGGCACCATGCCAGAATTTGGGTGGTGGGTATAGGGCAGGCTGGGGGAGGAGTGAAGGGTGGAGGGGGGCAGTAAGTGAGGGGTGTGGCTGTAAGAAAGAAGGGGTCCTGGGTTTAGAGAGTAGGGTACTCCGTGCTCATCAGAGGGTGCAATGTGTGACATATCATGGTAAACCTCTGAAGCGCCACTCTTCTTCCCCTTCTTGTTTCTGTTAGACACCTTGCGATTGCGTGTTTGTATACCGTCTTTCTTCATAGTTAAAGGCCGGTTGACCTGCAGAAAAATGGGACAGAGATTGGCTTTACTGTAGGCTCACGTATTGACGATTTTGTAATCACTCTTGATGAATGCAACAGGTGTATAAAGAGGAGTACTCACATTATGCAGTTTGAAGTAGAGGCCACAGGCATTACACACGGGCTCGCCGTTGGCGTTGCGTCTCCATAGTGTTGTAGTGCTCGTGTGGCAGTTGGCGCACTGCGTTCCAGCGCGTTTGCTTACAATCTGTGGCAGGAGTGTGAGGCTTATTGTGATGTCTCAAAAGTTAATTAAATCTCTACCGAATACATTATGAAAGCAATATAATACAAAATGGATTCAGTTCCATTGCCTGAAGGCAACATTGTGGCATGTGACAGTGGGGAAGAAATCAAACACTTTGCTGATGTCAGTAAACTAAAAACTAACTGCTATGTGACGGAATCTAATACAATTGTCAAAATGTAACAATGTTACTTAAATAATAACTAAATACTGGCATTTAATATAACAAAGATATTTAATATAACATTTTAAATAAACTGCGTTAATCTTTCAATATTTATTATATTCATATCTGTAGCTTGTATGACCAAAGTGTGGAGTGAACAAGAAATAAATCTTTTCTTTGGTATGTTTACAATCACTTATTTGTATATTTACCAATAAGGAGTTTTGCAATGACCTTACATACCAGTCTCTTTTTTGGTCTGATGAGAGGTCTGTTCTGGCCATTCATCTTATGGTACAGTCCGCAAGCATTGCAGAGGTAGTGGCCTGTTCCATCTCGACGCCAAAGAGGGGTGGCAGTCGCTCCACAGTTCACACATTCGCGTGCCTCTGTCGAAATAAAGGTTAAACGTAATTAGTATGCAGAACAATGCACATGAGTCTCCATTCTCCATTCAGATTGACTGGTTGGTCCAAATGGATTTTTCTATACCTGGTGGTGAAAGTCTCATCTTGTTGCGAAGTTTGGGTGAGAAGGACGACGGGTTCATCCAGGGTCCAGCGGTAGAATAGAGCGCAGCTGAGCTGTAGTCTTGTGATGTGGCCATGTATGATCCATATGGACCCAGCATGTGTGGAGAAGGCCCATACACTCCCCCAGCAGGTGAAGTCAGATTGAGAAAGCTGCTCCCACTTCCACCCATGGGACTCAATCGCTCAGCTTTCAGGACCTCCTGGAGCCTGGGACTTTCCTTCCCATCGCGACCCAGGGAGGCGAATCCCTCTTTGGGATTGGTGAAGGAGGAGGTAGCAGTGTTAGGGTACATGGGTGGGGAGGTGTGAGGGTGAAGGGGTGTCTTTGAAAAGGGGCTGCTTGCCCAGACAGTGGATGTCGGGTTGTAGGTAGAATTGAGAGAGTGGCCTGCAGAATTGTCCAGCCACTGGATATTGCCCAGGATTGATGGAGAGGAGTAGACCTGGCGAACTATTACAACAGAGGGAAACAATGATGATAGACTTTTGACTATTATGAAACACAGTGTTGGTCAGGCTGTATAGGCCTACCGTTAAGTCATTTAATTAGCCATGTCAATTTCTTCTACTCATACTAATGCATGTTTCATTCTGGTTGTTTGGAAACTATTATCACATGCCCCCTCAAAACCTCACCTCCCCACCAAACAGTGTAATTTTTTGGATGTTCAAATAGTTTTATTTTATCTAATGTGCAGATACAACTATAAGCAAACCATTCCTAATTTGATCCCACTTAAAAGTGCAATCGCTATCAATTTAAACATTGCTTTATTTGTTTGAGCTTACTAATATAGTAACCTAGACTCAACTAGTTTCATGAGTTTTAAATTGGACTATTATTCCAACCAGTAGCAGGTAAGGTGGAAATTACATCACCGTTAATGTTCTTAAATGACAGCAGTGAGACTCTCACCTGGGCTGTGTCTGTAGGACAATGAGGCTCGGCTCTGGTTGCTAGTGGAATAATATGAGGGTAGTAAGTCAGTCTCAGAACTAGAGTAGAAGGGCTCATCATCTTCACCAGGTGGCAGTAGTCCAGGTTCTGTGGTGTAGCTCGCTAATGGGTCAGGGCTGATCAGGTTTGGGGACACCCAACGGGACTGCTCTGATGAATTCTCCATCACTTAAGTAGAAAACATCAAGTGTTTTATAGAGTGTTTTTTTAAGGTGTTACAAGAATGATTGATTGTTGAAAAATAATTCATTAAATAAATATTGCATAGCCCATGCATTCATAGTCAATTTAAAACATTTTCATAACACATTTTTTTTCAAAACAGTGATCTGTTGTTGTTGTTGTTGTACAATAATGATTAAACCTGTTTAATCAGTCCTGTAGCTCAACTGGTAGAGCATTCAATGCATTAGCAACACAACCCCAAAGGTTGTGGGTTTGATTCCCAGGGAACATGTACTGACAAAATATAGACCCTCAATGCACAGTAAGTTGCTTTAGATAAAAGCGTCTGTCAAATGCATAAATGTAAAACTACGCGTATGGAGTAGATATGCCAGATGTTGAAATCTGAATCTTTATTTTATTTGTTGCTGCGTTTCCCCGCAATCCTTTGTTAAGGTATCTAGACAGTATGCTTGTCAGACTTCCCTTTAAAAGGTCCTCATTTGACTGTGGCAAAAAGTCAACCCTAAAAATATATCTGTATGTCTGAATTTGTCATAGGCATCAACAACAGTTAGCATTCGTTCACAACAACGTTCGGTCCCTTAAGGGAATTGACTATTAAAAGATTAACAGAAAGAGCATTACTTGAGTCTGAAAACTGTACTGTCACTGTAGTGCACAATGAATTTTAATTATTATATTATATTATATTGTTTTTCTATAATTAATCACAAGTGTTAAATTCACATGGTCAAGCAAAATGTATGGGTTTTTACTTTGCTGTGGTTTTACATTGCACTGTTGTTAGTGACATTATCAGTTTAACATCACACTGCCAAATCAGAAATAAACAATTGTTCTTAATATCAGAGCTAAATTATTTTCTGTTTGATTGAGTGCATTCGGCTCATTATCTGTTTGAATAGCTTTAGCTGTAAATCATGAGGCTACCTCAAGGATTAGATTTTAGCTAATGAAACCCACCTACAAAACCTCAAAAGTCATTATTTGCAACAAATATGGCTTATAATAAATGCACCAAGTATTCCAGCCAGCAAATTTTAATTAAATTTGTGTATCAGGACACAATCAAGAAAATTATGTTGTAACAAATTCTGAATGACCTGCAATTGATTAAAAAATGTACTTTAATGACAGTATGTTCTTCTGAGTTATATACTCTTGCTTTAGAAGTGTATAATATATGTACCATTTTACACATAATATTTCATTAAATTATAACAGGTTGTTACATTAAGCAATGGTTTGCTTAAAAAATGCTCAGCTTTCAATATAACATGCTGCTTTTATGGGCAAAGAATAATTGGATCAAAAGACAAGATTTTATATCTTAATAACAGCATATGCAAAAAGTTTTAACACATTTTTTCATCATTATTTTTCAATACATAAGGTACATTTTAAAAAATGTTGCAATGGGCAGACTGGTATTTCTATTTAGGGTTACTGACCCTACATTTTTATTCCAACTGTGGGAAAGGTCAATTTAAATTTTCTATGTAAGCCCAGAAAATAAATGTATAAGCTTAAATTCATGTAAGGCACTGTGAGGCCAACGCTACATAGAGGAACTTACCTGCAGGTGATGTTTTATGATGTTCAGCAGGTGAGTGGATTTGTCACAATCTCCACACCACAGCAGAGGTCATGGAAGCCGCTGGAGAAGAAGACTGTACTGGTGCTCTCTTCACTTGCTTATCTCTTTTACTCTTTGGAAACCACTAACTTCATTTGAAATTGTAGGGCACCAATGGGTGGAGTTGGGGGTACTTTTTGGACACTCCTACTTTTCGGCCATGCTTTGAATATTATATGGCCGATCTCTGGCTGACACAGAAATAGATCAATTCAACAATTGCGGCTTGCTATTCCCCCAATTACAAGCGTGCTTGTAATTGCCAAAGCACAACAAAATATGATTTATAACAAATATTTTCATATTCAGAAATTTTATTGATATCAACCAATCTATGCACTCTCGACAGCTTAGAACACTTACAGCTATGCGCCTAGCCGACAATTTTATTTACAATAAAATTATTTTATATACAATAAATTCAAGGTATATATTTTATCAGTATGTGGGTCCCTTGGGAATCGAACCCATGACCTTGGTATTAGCTACACTAGCTCTGCAGTTGAGCTACAGGAGCTAGTGTTGCTATGGTCTGAGAGAGCTTACAACACCCATAAATGTTTTGCAACACGGGAGTCAAACGTACGAATCAAATTTAGCATTCAAGTGCCTTTATTAAAAGATGTAAGCATGCTAAACCTACACGCGATAAATTCGGAATTAAAACGATACAAAGAAATAACAAAGGACAATCCCAATGGAAACAGTGACCGTGAACTAAAGCAAATGAAAATGCAAAAGCACTTTTCCTTGGTGCTTAACAGCAAAGCTGCGCAGAACAGTAATGCAAATAAACTCAAATGCTGCAATCATGGTCAGAGATATGGGCCCAGCACCGGCTGCCGGAGCACAAGACTCAGACTGTCACTGTTATTTGACAGTCAAAACACTTTCAACTTCCCTCCTCCATTGTTCATTTACAATCCAGAGAAGCAAATTCTTCAACGAGGGCCCAGCTTATGGATTTACATGAGACCCTATATAGACAAACATGCAGGCCAGTGCATTGTTGCATTGCGATTATTATGCACAAAAACAAGGCTGCCAGAAAGACAGAAAAAAGAGAGAGAGAGAGAGAGAGAGAGAGAGAGAGGGCCAGGAGCAGTGTTGAGGGATGTGGCTCGTGGCTGTGTGTGTGCAGGCTGTTAAACTGTGATAAGAGGTTATCAAGATTAAAGTGAGAGGCTGGGGAATCGTAAGACCAGTCATGACACTAAATGAGCAAACTCACATTAATAGTGACACCCTGTAATGTTAGTCAGACCATTTTTTCACACACACACACACACACACACACACACGTTTACCTATCTTATTATCCTTCTTATTATCTAAATGGGGCCATTCCATAGACTTCTATTGTTTTTATACACAGCTAGTTATAAACGCTGTAACCTAACACTATACGTCAACCGTAACAGAAAACATTCTGCATTTTTACAATTTAAAAAAACGTTATATGCTTGTTATATACGTTATATACGTTATACGCTCGCTTTTGGGTTCAAATTTGTCCCCAATATATGGTTAGGTAAACCATACCTAACACACGCGCGCACACATTTTGTTTAGCTAAATGCACATCATCTGTTGTTTTTATATGAAGCTAAACTGCTATAGACTAACCATGAAACTTTTAGCATTTTAGACTTCATCAGATATGTGTATTTTAATATATATATATATATATATTTATATATTTATATTTTAGGCAATCAAAATATATTATAAATTGAGGCAAACACTTCAGGCAGTATTTTTTGTCCAAAACTGCATGCATGTAACACATTCTCACTATCATACTGTATATTATGCATTGACAACAAAGCTCATAACCCTGTTGCCATCCAGAGCTGTGACAGTGCAGTTTTCTGTTAGTAAACTGATATTCATTTCTGATTATAACAGAAACCGCACGTGTATACAAACTAGCCCTGCTGATCCAGGAGACTCAGGTTGTGCGCTACCCAAGAAGCCCACAATAACTGTTTTACTGGTCAGTATGGTGTGGGCGCAAGGGCTAAAAGGCCAAAAGACTGTGGACAGTTGTGGGTTCTTTGGGGGGGGGCAGCGCTCCAGTTCCAGGGAAATAATCTTCCATGAAGCAGGGCCCTTATCTCTCCACCACACAGACAGCTGAGCGGTTCACTGTCATTAGAGTACAGCTCAGAGAACCGCCTCTGCTGCTCTCGCCCACTCTCTCTCTTCCCATGTTGCTTTCATCAGCTTATTTGTTATTTTCACTTTTACACATAATTTCACACCACAGATATAAATACGTAAAGACGCACAGTGTTATTATTTAGTTTCATTCCCAAATAAGAACGCATTTCATGCCCAAGACTTTAAAATCATTTCTTGTCAAATGTCTTATCCCAAAGATAAGTCAGAGTGAATGCTCACAGAATGCTCCTTGTCTCTAGTTAGCAGACTACTGGCCATATCTCGCCTAAATAATTCCCAATTTGTCCCTCATCTTCATCACTACCTACAATAGTGCAGAGCAACTACAGGAAGGCCACTGTCCTGCAGAGTTTAATTCTTAATCAAACACACCTGAATAAGCCAATGAAGCTCTTTGGGATTACCTGAAAATATAGGCAGGTGTATGTTTTAGGGTTTGAAACTAAACCCCATACAAGACAAGTGGCCAAAAGGTGGTTTTTTTTTCCAATAAAAAGAAATGTACATAGACAACAACGCACAGCATCGTAGACAGTCAAATGTCTGTCAAAACAACAAAAAAAAACATGCCAAAATCCATTTTTAAAAACTTTTAAAGAGGATGTGCACCTGACCTCAAAGCCACAGTTTCCAAAAGTAATAGTGTGACTTAAAGGTACAGGCTAAGTTTGGTTGTGTTTTTTTAGTAGGTAAGCTAGTCAAAACCACGTTTCAGTTGAGGAGAACTGGTTTCCATATTCACTGTTACAACGTACAGTTTTGGCCTCCACACCCTCTTAACTGACACAGAACAAGACACCTCCCTTGTTAGGACCTCTCTTGACACTGGCCATTTTTTCTTTTTAATTTATATCTCAAAAGCCAAAAGAATGACTTTCCTGATAACAAACTACCGTGGCCGTATCAGATGGTAATACCAAAATTAATACAATTTTACATGATGTAGGATGTTTAGATGGATGCCCAAAACATGACATTGTCACGGTACATGTCGAAAAAACCAAATATCACCATAACATTACCATTACCAAGTTATATTATTGAATCTGTGTTTATCTCTAGTTTGGAGTAAATTGAGGTCAAGTTTACACTCTTGTAAACTTTACTGTTTCTTACTGTTTTCAGGTGAGTTCCACTACTAACTTTCCAAAATGTCACTGTTGGCACCCTTTTTAAAAAACAGAGATTCTTTTATAAGCAAAAACGCTGCGGTTGATTCAAGTATTTTTAAATATCTAAACACACAACTAATTTTACGATACAGAATTTTTGTTCGCATACACCAAAAATGGACCGGACCGCACCTGTTTAGTTTAGCAAGGCGTTTGTTTGTCTTACACTTATTGTGGTTAACCATTACCTAATTTTACATGTTTTCGTATGGATCAGCCCCAACATTCAGGAATGGAGTACTGTAAAGTATTTATTAAGATGAGCATTTGACCACTCTTCAATAAAAACAGCTTTATGTTATTTTTATCATGACTGATTGGAGCACACCACACTTGAAAGTGATTCTCATAGGAAATTCTGGGTGAGTCTATGACTTGGTTGTAAATAACTTTATTTGAAAGTCTGCAATATTATAAGCAATATGAACAATATTCTCATATATACAATATACTCTTAACTATATTACGTATTAAACCTGGGATGATTTATAAATGATGTTTCTTTGTATGCCGCATACTTTGGCCTTTTATTTACCATTCGGTCCCATTTTAAGCTAACAAGAATCATATATGTCCACACAGTTGTCCAATAATATAGTTTACTGCTTATTACTTCACTCAGCAAAGTTATAACTTTTGTGTGTAAACAGAGTTGGAAAATCATCGTTCATGACCCGTTTTGTTGACCATCGCTTCACTAACTTGTACCGTGCTACAATCGGGGTCGATTTCCTTACTAAAGAAATCACTATTGATAAGAAATCAGTGATTCTTCAGGTGAGGTACATTTACATCCTTTTGTTTACACGCAAGTTGCTGAAACGTTGTCATGCAACAGCCCGCCGTTCTTGCACCAGATATGGGACACTGCGGGAACGGAGAGGTTTCATTCTCTAGGCACCTCACTGTATCGCGGGGCTCACTGCTGCCTCCTGGTGTTTGATGTTACCTCGCCGGCTTCCTTCGCTGCCCTCGAGGGCTGGAAGAAGGAATTCCTGGTTCAAGCGTGTCCATCCGATCCCGCAGAATTCCCGTTCATAGTGCTGGGGAATAAAATTGACTTAGAGAATCGCGAGGTTAGCCAGCACTAAAAAAGATTAAATGCATATTACAAGCTGAACGGTAAGACAATGCATCTCTCCGCTTAGAACTGATGGTGGGTTTGATTGACAGGTGTCGCCCAAAAAAGCCCGGCAGTGGAGCAGTTCTGTCGGAGCCGAATATTATGAATGTAGCGCGAAAGACGACATAGACGTGGACAAGACTTTCCATAGAGCGGCCCAAGCTGCCCTGCAGTATGTGAGTTCTGGAGCGCTTTATAATCCTAAGATTATAAATATATAATCCTTATAAAAATATACTCATAAAGACTTATTTCGCATCTGTTAAGCACTGTACCAACAGCCCATGAAACTCACTGAATATCTTCTCCAGGAAGCTGTTGAGAAACGCTGAATCGAACCATTGACGCTATAGTATAACATGAAATACAGCACAATCACGTGGCCACTTTTATTACACTTTTTTAGCTTAATAGCCATTAACAGCCACAATATTAAAAACTTCCATTTTAAGATTCTTCAAAATAAATGTTTTGTTTAACAGAAGTGATACAAGTTTGGATTAACATGAGGGTGAATCAATTATTTTTTATATTGGGTAAACCATACTTTATTTCCAAACCGTGGTATTAAATTGCTTAATACTTTGTGTCACAGTCCCTACTGCTTCAAAATCATTCGGCTGAAAATGGGGGAGATGTCCAGCTCATACAGAAAGAATCTGATAAAACGTTGAATGAAAAATGCCAGTGTTGAAGCGCGGTTGTCGGCACGCGCCCAACACCTGCACTGATGCAAGCTTGTGCACAGGTGTGTGTGTGTGTGCGGAAAAACTCATATGAAAATAAAACCTCACAACCTACTTCGTATGAAGTGTACTATGCTGGTTTATCGTTCCTTTATTTCAAACAAAATATCTCCGCGTTGATGCAAACGAGCAGGCTGGTTTATCTTATCGGTGTTTAAAAATAGCCACTCAAATTCACAACACATTAAACTGGAAGACACGAGGCTAAAAAAAATAAAGAATCAGTCACAATTAATCAGGGAGACGACAAATATTTTTGTTTCCTTTATAAGTCAAGACAAAAAAGGCAATCAAGAGATGACCAACATGTAAAAACGTTTTGTTACAGGTAAATATATAAAAAGGCCAAGACGCCATCTTTAATCCCTTGCGGTATGAATGAACTATATTACAGTCGAATCCGAACTTGACTTTACCAAGCATGAAAACCTCCATCTCCATGGAAACAATACAGGTATACGTTTAACATTTAGCTTGCATACCCCTCAGAAAATCGATGGAAAAAGGTAGAAATTTCTGAAATCTTCACACAGACAAATTCCTTCACAATCTAGGGCAGAGAAAATTCTACAGTTATGTCCTGGAACATGAAAGTCAGGAAGGGAAGTCAGAACGGTTTACTAATCGGTGAACAAAAACAAAGTTAATATTTTACGATTTTTACATCTCTAGGTTGGGCGTACACAAACGAAGTGAAAACCAGCGCGGAAATATGCAGTAAACAAAATAAACAGCCCTTCAGATGGTTAAGTTGTTAACGTTCTTTCAGCATTTTAACACTTGGCTTTAGTACGAATACAACGTTTCTCATTTACAAGTCAAACCGAGTATCTGACAATACCCTCCAAAGCCTACTTCCCACAAGTCATTCAAAACCAATGGAGGATGAACAAGAATTAAAAAAAAGAAGTTAAAAAAAACAAGCACACAGACATACACATACACACAGGAGAAAAACTTTAAAAATACAAAAATAAACTACACAAAAGATCTTCTCCGTCATCGCTCACTTTTTTTGATACGTTTTTTTTGTTGATTTTTTTGTTTGTTTTTTTTATATGGTAAATCTCAGTTCCAGCGAAGTCTCTGTTCAGCCAGTAATGAACTTCCTTGGCCATTTCTTTATCTGCTGTTGTGCTCCTCCGACTCGATGCGACACAGATGACATCAGACTGGAGTCTGAAATGGATCTGCAGCATACCTCCGTTGAGTGAAAATCCTCTTGTTGGAGAACAAGTGCTTGGTTTGTTTAACCATTTCCTTCCCCCACATGAAAACAACATGACTCAACGTGTTCTACAACATCAGCCCTGAAGTCCATCACAGACAGAAAGAGCCCAGCTGACAGCAGAACAAACATCTTACAAAATAACAGATAGATAGATGCTTAGAAAAAAATGGGGGGGATCGTAAGGAAGACTCTACAATGGAAGGAGCTCATGTTCTTTTCCCCAAACGCCATGTAATGTTGCTTCGGTGGGAAAATACTCAAAAATGTTCATGTGCTTTTCTCCAATTGCTCTATTAAAAAAGAAACAAAAGCTTTTCCTACAAACGGTTTTGACTAGTTTCTCTCTGAGACTGTGTGCTGTTTTAATGGATGGTTATGGCTGAATATGGATGGTGCACTGAGAGCAGGTTGAGTATTTCTTGTTGTGGAGGACGAATGGAGAGAGAGAGCATCACTGGTCCATTCTTGCTTTCTTTAGACCAATCCCCTTTCTGTAACAAAACACACGCGTTAATTTTAATGGTCAACCTGTTCATGGGCGATTCTTTAATTGGGGGACTCTTGACTACTTGATATTTTCTAGAGTGAGGATCTGATCATGGCCTAGATCAACCTCATAACTGACATGGCATTTAATGTTGTGATTTTTTTTTTAAATTGCGTGTTTTGGTAATTACATTTTTCACATTTATGGAAAAAAGTCTGGATCACACGTCTGAAACATGGACACTTACGAATCTGGCGAAGACACAGTTCGTTTTGGGGCAGGCTTAGCAGAGAGGCCATCTTTGCTAGATTCTACAACGCAAAAAAGTAAACGACTGTAAACAAAGCAATCTTGTTTTGAAATACTTTTTCCTTCACCAAAGAGGTTTTTAAATCAGCACACTACCTTGCAGCCATCGCACTTGCGTAGCCGGACCGTAGCCCTTCTCGTTGCGTGCGGCGATGCGGAAGATGATGGCAGGTTTGGTGGTGTAGTCTATGTGGGCGTTGGCCAGGCTGGAGGACTGGACCAGGCAAGAGGGGCTGGGGCCGCAGTAAACACGCATGAAGGCGAGCTGGGCTGGAGTGGAGGTTTTGGCCTCGGTGGTCTGGCTGCTCTGTATGGCCAGATACACAGAGTACTCTGTGATCTTTCCTGATGTCACGGATGGAGGCTCCCACGTAAGGTGTGCACCATCTGGACTCTGAAGGGATCAAGTGACGAGAGGGATGTATTTAGAGTGAAGACCGACTAAGACCTATTGATTTCATTTTCGCAAAGCAAATGGGAATTATGATCCGAGCCATACACACCTTGCTTATCTTTATGGCACATGGTGCCCCTGGGAATCCTGGTAAGCAGGTCTTGAAAGCAGATATCTCAGAAAAGGCTCCGCGACCACACGTGTTTATACCAGCCACGCGGAATTTGTAGGCGGTGCCAGGCTGAAGCTCCACCTTCTTCATCTGACTGTAGTCTGGGATGGCGCCAGAATCATCCTAGGACACGAGCTCCATCAGCATACTTATTTTTTTTCAACACAACATTTTATGAAGTACAATCTCGGTGACTTACATCAACGTAAGTGGAGTCGTCTGCGGGCATGTAGAAATGCGTTACAACCATGTTGGTCACTTTGACGATGCCGACATCATACCACTGGTTTTCCTTCTTTACTGGAGGTTTGATGGTAACAATGGGAGGACTTTGTTTCTGTGAAAATAACAGACAACAGATTTTTATACAAACATTTCAGTGCATCTCACAGGTGATTGGTTACCCACAGAACACAACTGACCTCAGCCACAATTCCATTGGCCACCTCCGTGAGAGCTGCAGCAGCTTGCATCTTGGCTGGACTGGCGACTACTACAGGTGCTAAAGTGCTGGATGGAGCCAATGCTACAAACCAAAGAAGCGAAGGATACAAAATATTAAGTATTTAAAAGGACAGACGATAAAGCTGGAATTCGTATCTTTTTTGGGTTACAAATGAACAAAATTCAGTTAGCTGAGCAAGTACCGTGAAAGATCAGTGTTCAAATTGTTTCCTTACCCTGATTTGCAACAAGAAGATGATAAAGATGGGGAACCTTGTTTCTGAAGGGCCAGTGTCCTGCAGAGTTTAGCTCACTTGCCTGTAGCCTTCAGGTAATCCTGATTAGCTGGTGCAGGTGTGTTTGATTAGGGTTGGAGCTAAAATCAAAGGACACTGGCCCTCCAGGTGCAAGGTTCTGAATCCTTGCTTTATAATGATGTTTTATAATTTAACTGCTGGGTCCATTTACCTAGGAAATGCCAGTTTGGCTTAATTTGACTTCAACATATGTAAAGTATGTAAAGCAACCTGCATTTATATGCCTCAAACAGAGATGGGGATAGCACCATGAGTTACGGATTGTAGGATTACAGATTTAATTGTACTACACTTGTTCAAACAGCTGATATATTCAATAACACTGAAGAACAAATTAAACTTCACATACTCTCTGTGGAGGTGCGAGGCAGCAGTCCAGCTACTGCACTTGCTGCTGCTATCTCGTTGTGTCCGTTCTCTGAGGTGGGGTCATTGAGGCTGTCGGCCGGAGCCAGGGCCTCTGTGGGCAAAGCGGACTGGGCGAGGGCCTGCTGCTGGGCCGCCTGAAGCTGCTGCTGCTGCTGGACCAGAGCTGCCAGTTCCTGTGGAGTCAGAACGATGGGTATGGTGTGGGTCTGCTGGTCATCTCCTCCTGCAGAGTCTGAGAGATGAGAAAACAAATTACTTGCTGGAAACAGAATGAACGGTTTGATTCTGTCAACAAACATTAAAAGGTAACATTTACCCTGAAGGCATCAAACTCAAGTTGTAACATGCAAGTCAAAGTGTGTAACTGCTTGAATGTTGAAGTATTCTCTCCTATTACAGCCTAATATGTTAGTTTGACAGAATTAAATGATTGGACGAACATCTTACGGTCCTGCATGTTCCACACAATATATATGTGATTTATGTAGTGATTGCTATCAGGACATGAAGAGATTTTCATTCACAGAAATGTTTCTGGATGGCATACCCTGCCCATAAGCGTAAACACGATCAAAATAAGTTCTGTTTGAGCATCCAGATTAACCAATGGCATAAATATTGGGCAGGGCTATCTTGTCTGACCAATGGCAGAAGGGGGCGTGTTTATACAACACAAACATAGATAAACGTAGCACTTACTCATAACAGCCTGCTGTGCTGCCTGTAGCACAGCCTGAATGGCGAGGGTCTGGGCCTCCTCCGTGGCTGCAGCCTGTGCTGCAGCCTCTGCAGCTGCCGTGACAGCCAGCTCCTCCGGGGTCAGACCCGTCACCAGCAGCGTCGTGGACTGCCCGTCTGACATCAGCTCTGGGGGCAGCGCCAGAGCCTCGGCATCCTGCGAAGATGATGCTGCCTCTACACCCTCCATCTAGCACAAAACGGCACATAGTCTAAGTCAAGATGGATTATAGATACCTCACAAGAGATGACTGGTTTTACAAAACTGAAGGCTATTTCAGCTATTAACTTATATTTTAGTAATAACAGATGAGTATATTAAAAATGTAATTTATTATGGCAATTTTAATTCAAAGACCAGTTTTCGAAAAGCATTACTTAGCTCAAACCAAAGAACTACAACTCATTCTCCTACACTGGCCATCCGTATTGTTGAACCTTTCAAGTAAAACTACTTTTTTCAGGCGTACAAACAGCTGCGAATGAGTGACGGTACCTCTGCTGCTGGTAGCTGCTCTGCAGCCGCTTCTCCTTCGGGCATGCCACACGGCTCGTGCTCCATTGGCACCACCCCCGACTCCGCCTGACTCTCTGCCTGCATGGCCACCGCCTCCGCCTCCGTCTGGAAGTCGCTCGGCAAGGCAACGGCCCCAGCCTCCGTCTGGAACTCTGCCTGCAGGGCAACCGCGTCTGCTTCAGCCTGGCCTTCCGTCTGCAAGGGCTCCACCTTAACAGGCTCGGCACTCGCCTCTGAGGACGACTCGGTGATTGAAGAGATAGACTGCAGAAAAATTAGATGAGTGTACTGGTGCTCACAAACCTGGAGTTCAATCTAATGCATCTACAGAGCGACTCAAATACATACAGAAGTTGAGACAGATGGTACCAAATTGACTTCAATTTGTTTATCTGTATATTTGTATGCACCCCTAGTTGTTATCTATATAAAAGACAGGCCACTCACTGGAACAGCTGGTCCTGGTAGAGGTGTTGCTTGTGTGACCATGGTGATGGCTCTGCTTTGAGGTGCTGCAGTTGACGGCAGGCCCTCTGCGCTGGTGGTAGATTCTGATGTTTCTCCACTTTGTTGGGCTAAATGTGGGGAAAACCCTCATAAGTCTTAGCACACAAACTACTGAAGACACTGAAAGACCAATGAGCTAATAGAGGAAAAAGCATTTTAATGGTTGTTTAATTTGATAACGTTTATTAAAGTGTAGCTGGTTAGCGAGCTTAATCTTCGCAAGTAAATAAGCATGAGGTGACATCATTAGCTCCTGTAATTGGCTCAAATTCTATGACAGCAGTTCTTAAGTGAGAATGACCCAAACCATTATTGTTAAGCCAAAACAGAACTGATATGGCAACTCTCTCTGTCAGAAATGACTGAGACTGAAAACTGCCTTTAAATGTATACAGAAGCATGCAAGTGTTCTTCTGAGAGGACAAAGTACCTGCTCCCTCATCGGTCTCCATATTGCAGGTGGCAGTTGTAGCCGTGTTGGTGGTGCCTGTCTCATGGGTCTCACAGGGTGGGTTGGAGCAGACCTTCTGGACCATTCCTGTTTGGTTTCCACCCATGTTAGATGAAGCTGTGGTAGCTGTGTTGGTGGTGCCTGTCTCATGGGTCTCACAGGGTGGGTTGGAACAGACTTTCTGGACCATTCCTGTTTGGTTTCCACCCATGTTAGATGAAGCTGTGGTGGCCGTGTTGGTGGTGCCTGTCTCGTGGGTCTCACAGGGTGGGTT
>JAZGTI010005342.1:0-25637 GCA_036877585.1 Botia kubotai
GTTATTTTTCATCACGTGACCACCCAGCAAGATAAATATGCCACATTCATTATCACGCCTCATCTTTTATGACAGGCCCTGGCTTGTAAACGGATGCATGTTGAAATGTGGTCAGTGTAACGGATTGTGCTCTTCTTTAGAGCGGTGCAGTACTGCCTTATTTGAAAGTCATACGGGTGTTGAATGGATTTACAATAAATACTGTATGTCAGAGGCAGCAAGGGGAGTGTGAGAATGATTCATATAAATTGTGGCAAGTGGTGGCACAGCTGAACCACTGGCACCAACACGGGCTAATGTCTGAAAGCATATTTTACAGCCGACTGTCACTCTCTTATAGCCTTTAAAACAAGTAAAGACCAAGATACTGACAGCTGAAGCCTGCTGGCCAAATGAAAACTCTACCCATCAACACTATGTGCCTGCAATCATCTGACGACAGCTTAAATAGTTTAAGAGATGAGAGAATTCAAAGATTTTTCCAGATAATTGACTTTAAAACATTTAACAGCAACTTATCTTGTGCCGGCATCACCTGCCCGGGTCAACTGTGGTTTAATCTTAAGCAGAGTTTCAGCGGAAAAGAACACAGAGTGTGTTCGAGGATAAATTTACCTGACGTTATTGCTATTATAAAAATCTGCGTTTTGTTTGCGCGCACCGCATAGCGTGTTTTTAGATGTGAGACCTGAGGATTTGTGAGGTCATCGCTTCTAATTACTTCCTCTGCTGGTGCTAGATAAGGATGAAGATGCTCTCAGTTTGAAAACAAAACATGGAGTCCTCATTAAACGATTCCATAATCTCATTCACCAATGACAATTGCTTTGACATTTGTGTCTTTTCTGCGTGAGTCTTGCCTATGGCTGATCTGAAACTGGGAGGCTAAATTTTACACCCACGGTATCAAGTTCAATTTAGCTTCGTGTTTATAGCCTCCCTCATATGTTTTTGTATAATGACATTGTGACCATAACAACAGCATTAACAAGCAAGCATATTCAAACGTATTGGAGGCTAGAAATAAACGCTGAGGTGTGAGGTACAAACTGCCGCACGCTCTAGACAAAAAATACTCGCGCTGAATATAATTACATTGCTGTAACTAATTATTACGGAAGCCACATTGTATCCAATCTATAAATTCTATAACAGAGGAAAATCAAACCCATGTTGGAATGTGGTTCTGATTAGGTCAGGGAATTAATTTGAGTTGTACACAGTGTCACATGCTCTAACCTCCAGGGAACGGAGCGCTAATGACAATGGCTGATGTGATTATTTTTCCTGCAGCTGAGTGTAGCTCTAATCATTAAGCCCACTACAAACCATCCCAAATTAATCTCTTGGACAGGTGGCTAAACTTATGATCGCGTCCTGTTGCACTCTCTCAGGGGAAATTCTTAGACTCGTAACAGAAGTCCAACGGCCGAACACACACCGAAACAACGTTTTAACCGCAGGATATATGACACGCATTATATATGTCTCATATGATTAGTGCATTTTTCACCAAAAATATGTGACTGTACGTGAAAATGTTGCAACACTTTCGGCAGTTAAGATCATTAAGATCAAGCAAAATGTAACAGGT
This sequence comes from Botia kubotai, assembly GCA_036877585.1. NCBI lineage: Eukaryota > Metazoa > Chordata > Actinopteri > Cypriniformes > Botiidae > Botia > Botia kubotai. The sequence continues at coordinate 1,595 of JAZGTI010005342.1, forward strand.
ATAATGAGTCACTTTAGAAATCATGTCATGAGATAAAAACGTAAGCGTTGTATACGCTACAAAACTGTCATTGTGATGCACTGCTCATCAGACAATTTAAATAAATAACAATGATCACATAGAAAAGAACTTGATTTGACTCCCTTGATGGTAAAAACAATAACAGACTTTTCATTTTTGGGTGAATGACCCCTTTAAATGAGCCATATTGATTATTCCCCATCTAATAGGGTACATTCTGAGAACATTGGCTAATGTTCCCTGAAAGTTCTCTCAACGTTATCTAAATGTTCTCTCAAAGTTATCAAAATGTTCTTGCAGTACCCTAAGTTGAGTGTTTTCCTAACATTGTATATTGTATATATCAAAAACGTTATTCTTAAGTAGTTAGTGGAACGTTTAAAAAATGTTACAGAAAAAATATTTAGGCAATGTTCTTATAATTAAGCCATAATGTTAATAATAGAACATCTAAAAACGTTGAGTGTTCCTAAAACTTACAAAACGTTTGTAACATTTTTGTTACTTAATAGAAACATGAAAACATTCTTACAACCTAAAACTGTTAGCTGGGTTGGGCATCAATTTAAATAGTTTGTTTACCACCATTATTGGCACCACCAATAATACTAGACTGGCTCAAGATCTGTTATATCACAAAATTACAAAGCAGTGCCGGGATAGACAAAGTTTACTTACCTTCATATTTCTTCAAAATATGCTTGTTTACCATAGCAGCAATCTCACCCTGTCTAATCATCTTTTTACAGAACAGACAGTATAAGAGTCTCACAATTCCAGCATTCCTAAATGAAATAACAGCAGGAGACAGTGCAGGCGTGCAGAATTATGGTCATTTGATCAAAAGGAAGAGAGTCTATATCTGTTGCACAGGCTACAGCGAAGAACGATCAGTACGCATACTGTAATTCGGTTACGAACCGAAGCATTTTGTTGTTGTGATGTGCGAAAACCATTTACATTAATAGCGCTTTCACGATCAATATTTAAAACGCGCCGAGATATTTTAATGCATGCAATGCGCAATATTTCGAAGCGCAACAGAAAGGCAACTTTTTTATCCCCTGAGATTTATTTATTTATTTAGGCCCCATAATGCTCCAATACGTTCGGCTGCTCTCTCTCTCCTCGAGACTAAATGAGCTTCAAAAATTCATAGAATATTGATCAGCTGGCAAAGTCAAACACGATATCTAAGATCACAAAGACTTGGCGCGAGATGCACTATCAGCTAGAAATAGTTGTGTCACACAGAGTACATAAGAGAGCTTCAGATGAGACACGGATGAGGCCGAGCCAGTGGTGTCCGCTATCAGACCTGATCTGGAAGGTCAACTCAGGGTTGGTTAGATGACTGCAGTAAAAACAACTCCAGGACTCACTTATGTCAAGATGTCTGCTTTGCTGACGTGGATTTAAATTGATTAATTGCTCTAGTTAACATGGAGACGAACTACACTGCAAGAAGCGTTTAGGGGACTGGAGGTGCTAAAGAGATATTTTCAGCTTTAGCCTAGTCATTTAAAATGCATGTTTTTACAACTTTGTTTCTATTATTTCTGGCATGTCTGGACGCTTTTGTTACCTGCTTTGAGCTGCAGGACCTACAATCTGCCTGATTTGTTCCTCAACACCGCGCTCTCGTTTTGAATTTGAAGCAGCACTATAATTTTGTACAGATTTCTTCAGTAGTCAAAAAAAAAGGTGCATTATTTTGCAGTGGCAAAATAAATCTCACAGAACGGATCAAAAATGATTTGTGTCACTTTCAAGCAGTAAAAATAAACAATTGGCTTTAGATTACAACACTCCATATGTTATCAGCAACGGTGCAAAATGAAAGTTGTTGGATGCATGCAAAACACACAATCAATGCAAAAGTAATTCATGAATCAGCTAGACACTTCCAAGAGGGTGTAATTTCCATTTCAATATGTGATTGCAAAGGCTGTTGAGTGAATTGGATTGTTATTTTGTCTGTTCGCGGTTGTAGTCGACATTCTTCTCCAGACCAATTGTGGGGAAATAAAGATTTCAGAATCCACGACTTGAGCTGAAAAGTCCAAGAGTGGAAGTGGTTTTTGTTACTTCTATAATAAGAAGGACCTGACGGTACAAAAATTAGTCAGGTACAGTACATGTATTGAGGACAGGCAATTCTGTCTGTTCTAGAGTATCTATTTTATTTTGTCTAAACTAGAGTATCTATATTATTTCATGTCTACGTGTAATCCTATCTTCCTATAGAGAACGTATTTCAAGAGTAACTGTTTTCTATTTGTGTCTTCATGTAGCCGTATCTTCATACAGAGTATGTATTTCTAGAGATCTGTTTTCTAGAGCCCAGTTCTCATAAAAGCTGGTTAACATACATTGCTGTAACTAGTTTCCATCAGCCAGTAATCTTGACATAAAAATAAACTTTAAATGCAAATTATTTCCATGTTTCAAACATTTTTTAGACAAACACAAGGACGACTGTTTTGGTATTTAAATTGCACCCCATTGACAGCTGTGTTATTTTCGTAAGACAACAAATGATGAATAAAGTAGCTTGGTTATACTGTCGTCAGGTTACACGCGGTGCTGTCGGTATTACTTAATTTTCCAGACGAGAAACACTGAGGTATGGCTGATTTTAATCATAGGTGTGCACACACAGCAGAGATACTTTTCCAGATCAATTCATTCACTAACGGCAAAGAAAGAAAATGATAAGCAGCGTGACAAACCGCACAAAGAAAGTCATAATTAGGAATCAAAAGCCAAACTATGCAAAGTGACGGGGGTGTGAATGAAAACCCTGAAATTTAGAACATTATGAAATGCATAAGGTGACAGTATCACGTACAGTAAAAGATGTACAGTAAAAGGCACAACCGTACACTCTCAAGCCAATGGTCTCTGCGGGAGCTTTCTTTGCAAGCCACACATGCACAGAGGCAAAGAGAACATTTGCATGCATAGCACAACTTGAGGCTCTTGAAAGGTTTAAAACTTCCCTTGATGTACAAGATGCAGCTATTGTCCCATTGGAAAGAACCAAAGGTGTACCTCTGTCGCATTCCTGTCAAAGCTCAATGAAAGAAAAGGCTGTTTGATTTGGTTGTAGTGCTTATGCAAAGAAACAGGTTTCTCTGAAGAGGCTTTTATCTGATTCCCTATAGCAGACGGGGATGAGAGACCCAACTCATTTCAGCACTACTCACAATGCATAAGAAAGGAAAGGGGCGGGGCAGTTGACACAGCAATGCCAGCCCAATTAAATATTACTCATACGATTTTCAACACGAGCGGAGAAACTTTGTCCCCGCGACACATAAAGAACGTCTGATGAAGAGTGTGAGATCAAACATGCCATTTGGGTGATCCCTTTTTTTTCTGGTTTCAGTAAATGATACTCAAACGCTTCAGAACGTTGGCTAATGTTCTCTGAACATTCTCTCAAAGTGATCGGAAAAGTTGAGCAGAAAGTTACAACTAACGTTATACGTCATGCAAAAATGTTATTCTTAAGTAGTTAGTGGAACGTTTTGAAAACATTACAGAATAAAATGTTTGGAGAATGCTCTTATAAGCCAAGCAAAAACATTAATATAACATCTAAAAACACTTAAAAACGGTTTTGTTAGTTACTGGAAACCTTACAAAACATTACACCCTGTTAACTGTTAGCTGGTCAGAAGGTCTTCGTAAAAGCCTTCATTTAACCAAACCATAGAAAACCTTGAGGTGCATTATCTTCACAACTCATTGTTCTCAGGCTACTTCAGGCCATCTGAAGACATTTTGGTCCTTGAGCAATTATTTTTATGTGTTTTCTGATATGCCGAAGGCATTCAAAGACAGTCAATGATGTGATATTAAAGAGCATGTAATTTAGCAGCTGAGGACTTGCGAGTGTGAACAAGGGCTGGTGGCGGCACCATGGCAAAGGCTATGCTGTCTCTTCCATTTAATTTTCCAATCCACTTCCTCCACGTAGTTAGGAGAAGTGAGTTTTGTTCTGGTTTGATACCCAGTCTAATGAGAGGTACTAAGAGCTTGTTGAAATTGTACTTTGGTAATGCTTTCTGAGGTCTGAGAATAAGGAATATTTTTGCTATCTTCTCGCGCTGTGTTTAATATATTCCACAGTTCTCAACTTCTGCAGTCTTTCAACTTTTTAAATCACCACAGTCTAACTAGTGTGAGAGATTTTACCATAAAACACTTCTGAAGGCACAGTTGTGCAATGTGAATGTGTTGCGTTCTTTCCCACAATGCATTGGTTTGGTTTTTTGTGGGTAATGAGTTCTCGCAGTTTGGCATGCAGTAAATTTCATTTCCGAGATTTAAAACATCATAAATGAGGCATATTGATTAATTCCCAGCTAACAGAGAACGTCCTCAGAATGTTGCCTAATGTTCTCTAAAAGTTATTTCAAAATAACGTAGAAATAAAGTTATTATCAAAAACGTCCTTGGAGTAATGTTAGTAGAATGTTTTTCATGTTATATATCACATGTTAAAAATGTTATTCTTAAGTTGTTAGTGGAACGTTTTAAAAATGCTACAGAATTAAAAACTGTTCTGATGACCAAGCAACAACATTAATACAATGCATTGTAAAAAAGGGTAATAAAGACCCAGTATTTGTCTGTGCTTTGCATTCGTCTTCTTTGTTTCATTAGATTAATAAATTCTGTGGTCAAACTTGATTTGAAATCAGTGAAGGGTCAAATCATCCTCGTGGAGTGAAATCTGTGTCTATACTGTACAGCGTATCAAATCAGTCACTTATGTGGTTTCTCCATGGTTAGGATGCTGCCTCTGGCATCAGTCAGTGATGCAGCTCACTGGGTTTTGGAACAGAGCTAATATATTGTGTGGGAACACAAGTTTTATTTTAACCTTGTAAGAAGATGCTTTCATTCGTGTTTATTTAGATTACAACAATGCAGTTCATTTCCAATTACTATCCTGAAAGAAAAGTTAACTTCACACCAGCACAACAAGGAGACATTCAATCAGAAATGCACAAAGAATAAACAACGCTGTTATTCAAATCAAGCTTAACAACAATGCTGCATTCTTCATGAACAAACATCTGTCAACAAGACGGCGGGTACAGTTTGATACAGATACAGTTTTGAATCTCTTTTCTATCTCATTATTCTGTACTTGATAAAAAACAACAACCAGCTAACCGTCTATTTTTTAAAAGAAGGTAATATTCACTCAGTGCTATCAGATAGATGCTGTTAGCCGCTTTATCTGCTCGCACCCCGGGCTATGTGCATTTGTTTCACCGGGCTCTGCCTAAGCTTTAAATTCTGGAATTGTGTTTGCACCTTGATGTCTGATTGGATCTTTACAAATGCATGTATATGCAAATGCGCTAATATCAGCTCTCGCTTCAGGCAAAATAAATAGACATTGGTTGCATCCCGCGGAAAGTGTGCCAGCTATGTTCTCACAGAGGGAACAGCCCTTGGTGAAAGTTAAATCTCTTTGCTTCTCCGGCTGACATGTTAGAACGAATATTGTGTATTTTCTCAGAGGGAAAATCGATACTGTGTGTCAATTTCATCAAACATATATCCACAAGAGCCTACATCTTTTTCACAGTGTTTCAAAGAGTGGAGGGTTTGCGGAGAGCAAGAGATATTTCCTATATAAACAATGTCTTGAAAATGCGTTCATACATCACACAGTGGCTCCAGACTAATCTTGCGTAGCGCCATGAAGGGAGTGTAATGTTAACTCAGAAATATGGAATTCAACGCCACTAGAGTCAACAAATAGAACTAAAAAAATAATGATTGTTTCGGAACAGCTTTAGACAAACACCTCCTCCGTCTTCGACCAATCAGTCAAACGAATAGCCCCGCCCCAAATGCGCGCCATTGGCTAAACCAATGTTTCTGTGTAGGCCGCATGCGACACGTAAACAAACAGAGCAGTGTTTTGACAGGGCCACAGAGCCACAGTGTTCACAATTTACACAGGGAAATCAGCCCAGAAATAGCTTTCCTAAAACTGACCCTACATATCAAACTGGAAAATGAGGCAATATTTAAACACTGAAAAAAATTACACACTTGAGCTTTGCAAATGTAACCTGGGAATGAAAACAAAACTGCACTGTAAAAAGAAAGAGCGAGAAAAAACATAACACGGTAATTTTGTCTCGTTGGCCAGAAGGAATATCTGAAAATTCTTATACAACATAAATACAACATAAATTTACATGAGAGTCGAAATTGCATAATCCATTAGGCCTTGTTTTCAAGAAATGTATCTTGAATACAGTGTAATTTTCTTGCCCCATTGGCAAATAAAAATAAACCCAATTCAAAGCACTTAAAATGAATTAAAAAAGGTCTGCCTGAAAAAGTCTTATTATCTTACACAATTGTGCTTCTCAGGTAAATTTATGTTGTTTAAGACTGTTTTAAAAGATATTTTAACTGGAAAACAAGACAAAAATGCATACAACTATAAAGTGCAACATCCCTTTTAAAGGCCTTCAGCAGAATTGACCCAGCTAACAATTTTAGGTCGTAAGAACGTTTACCTATTGTTTCCGTTAACTTACAAAAACATGTTATGGCTTGGTTATATAAATGTTATTCAAAGACTTTTAAATTCTGTAACATTTCTAAAACGTTCCATTAAAACATTTTTGATATATGATATATAATGTTAAAAAAGTTTAACCTTTTTTAAACATTGCTGCAAAAACGTTTTTAGATAACTTTTGAGAGAAACTTCACAGAACGTTAGCCAACGTTCTGAGAACGTTCCTTTTTAGTTGGGAAAGTTCATTAAAGTCTCGCTGACAACATTTCAGTGACGATAAGCAGAACTTCTCTGAGGTCAGTGAAGCAGCAAGCTGAAGGATCAAAGGTGTGCTGTTGACCTGCTCAGACCCAATTTTCATCACACGCTGAGCAACTTTAGAACAAGACTTTAAAAAATCACAATGCAGTTTGCTACATCTCAGTTAAGATGTACAGTCAGGAACAAAGCGCTCTGATCTTTGTACAAACACAAACGCGCTTAACGAGACTAATCATTCAAACATGCCATTGTTTCTGATCTGCACCTCCAGAAACCAGAACAGCATAATCTGAGATCTTAGTTACCCTTTACATCAGAGCTCGCTCGGTAAACACAGGCAGAGCTGATCTGTAAGATCCTCCAGCATTTGCCAAAGACGTCTCTCGCGATTCAAGTAGCAATGATTATTCCGTAACACATGCTATTAATCTACCTTGACATGATAATTTGCTTCTCCTCTGTTTTGGGGTTTTTAAGCGAACTTTGCCTCTGCGGGTAGCCGCGAAGCTCGTGTCGGTCGAGCGAACGCGAGGCAGCAGCTCCTCGTTCACTTTCTGTCAAAACAATAGCATTGTTAACAAAGCAGAGGGGCATTGCTTTCGACAAGTTGGGGAAAATTATTTGATTGATGAACAAAATAATTTCCCACTTGTAATTAATACCAGTACGTGTGAAGCTCTTTCGAGAGCAGGCGGGGATATTGTATTAATTCAGGGTTTCAGAAAAGGATGGGAATCCAACCAGACACAGGGGGCAGGATCTCATTTATCAAAGCGCACTCTAAATATCCATGACATTATTAATGGATTCTTTGTTAAAATGAGACAAAATGATTAAAGCGGTAGAGGAGAAATTCTATCCGTTTGTACTTCACTGCTTCCGCTTGTGTCATGCACGACAACTCCTTCGATGTCATTTTCTTGCCATTACAGAGCTATTTTGCAGCTCTGTCCGATGGCGAAGAATAGGGATATAATGGCCTAAATTGTATCCATGATGATACAGTTGACCTGATTCAATTTATGAGACTAAATCGGACTCTCTCCTCCGTTCTCTTTTTCTTCGTCGCTTGCTGGCGCGCGCGCACACACACACACACACACACACGTACGGAGTGTGTTGCGAACTAGTTCACCAACTTAACTTTTTCAATTACTGCTCTCCCACACAAGTAGCTGAAATAAGATGAACTGATTTTTTCATCCTCAAGGACACTTCTATTTTCGATACAGATGTTTGCAGCTCTGCCGCGTGTCAGAAGTCTTACAATAAAGACAGTTTACCTGAATATAACATTGATCATCACAAAACCTGACTTAAGATGGAAGACCTTGAGAACAGTACAGCCAGTAAAAATGAGAATGTTTAGATAGACAGACAGACAGACAGACAGACAGACACATGAACATGAGACACATGTGCAGAAACACGTGATCGGATGTAAAATGTGTGTTTTTGAAACGTTTTCGTATGAATCGAATGTAAATTCCCAAAGGAAACCCATGGAGTCACATGTACAACATGTGGTGACATTTTCACGCGTGATCATGTGTTTTTCCACGTGTGTCTTTCTGTAGAGGCCGACAGACAGGCATTTAAAGAATCATTTCTGCAAAGTACAACAAGAATGCTTTAGTATGTTCACTATAATAAACACTGTAAAATTGTTTTTGTCAGGCAACCTACAAACTGTGCTTAGTGGAAGCATATTGACTGGTTTAGGGTCTAAAATATTTAGTACGACTGAATCAACCTGGCTACACCAAGTTTAATCAATAACAGGAAGTATTAAGGGTCAGATCGGGTAGAAATAGCACCTAAAGGTAACAACTGCAGCGTTTCAATTTTTTACAACGAACATCTCACAACTCTTTACTTTATGACAGCACATCTGCTTTTCAGGAGCTTCTGGCGTACAGAACCGTAAAAACAGACACTTTTCATTATAAACAAACTATTACGGTTTTACATCAACCAAGTTTGGTCATGAATTTCATGATGTCCAGTCTCTCAGCATCATCCAAACCTGAACATGCAGCAGCACACACGTCTGCTGTGTTTTTCCTTCTCGGTTACACCTCTCCTTACACGCCAGGTTTCTCAGTTTATGCACCTTTTTGCCGGTGGACCGAGGTCTTTTCAGCATAATGTCAGCACCTATAGCGCTGTATAATTTTGATGGCTTTGGACAAGCCAGGCTGGCGCTATGAATCATTGATTATACATCATTTTAGTATGCTGCGCTGCAGACCCCACATTGGGTTCAAATGGAGGAAAGGCAACCTCAGGTCCCTGATCAATACGAGCAAACCTGGAAGAAAGCTGTCAGGTTCAGGCGAAGGACTCCCTCCTGCTTCTCAGGGCTGAGGACTAACCTTTTCAAAACCAAGGTGATGAAGAAGCTCATCATTTTTAATGAGGAATTAGCGTTCCGTCGGAAGGAGAGGACTATGGAAGCAGCAGCGAGCGGGCGAACCTGCTGTCTGAAAGCTGCATGCCACCCTGCATTTTAAGACAGATGCTCGCTTTTCAAACAAGTGACAAAAGTATCAATGGATGCATTAAAACATCTCTGTTCTGCGTCAGATGCATTGCGGTTGGTTTTGCATCTTGAACGAGATTGCTAGGAAACAGCAATCAAATTGCCACCCACGATGAAACCTCAGAAACCAGAGCCGCTGAAACAGACGAGGACCTATTAAACTTTTCACTGTCACGGTTAAAGGAAAATCTAAACCGATCGGGGGAAATAGATACGTTATTTAATTTGATCGAATGCGTCTCACACCGTACTGTATGTTTCATAGGAAAATGACAAATTGCTGCAACTGACAGAAACAGATTCATGGTTAATTAAAAATATAATTACATGCACTTAAGCCATTTAGACTAAGATGAATGTGAAATCATTAGGCGTACTCTGAAAACCAGATGTTCGTTAAATCACTTTATCCCGGCGACACCGTACAATAGATCGCTGGGTTATGTGTGCTTAAGGTACATCCTACTTCACAATGTGCAATCAACTTGCAACTTTGCTTGCAAAAATGGCCAGCTCCTGCTTTGGAAAGACATAAAGTGATATGGTGATTATCGTTGGTTTTTATCTTGTCTTGCTCACGCGCTACTATAATAGACAGCTAATCTGTTTATTCGAGGAAAACGAATCAAGGAAATTCAATGCCTTTGAAATTTTAACATATATTTTAGTAGCACAATATGGGAGCAGTTGTTCTGGACTTGGTGTTTATTTGTCATGGGAGCAGACTGGCCGACGTCTGTCTTCAGACATGTGGCTCTGCTGGATGCTAATAATTATGGGTACGTTTTTCCCTTCCTCAATTAGCACCTGCTGTTTAATTTATAAGGATGATTTAACAACTGCACAAAAAGTTTGAGGCCTGACCGTAAATTGAACCAGTTGGCAGGCAGAAAAACAAGGACATGCAGACCTAGCCAAACAGGGAACGATCTCAAAACGTTATATTATTTGAAATGATGTCCCTATAACCAAGAAATAACGGTAATACAACATTTTAAAAAATGGACTGTTTGAACGTTCCTAGTTCAAAATAACATCTTTAACATTTTTGTTACTTAATGGAAACGCTAGTAAAACATTTTTACAACCTAAAATTGGGAAGATGCAAACAAAACATCAACTTTACCCATTTTCTGTGGCCGGTGTTACCAAGTTCAAAACGTAGATTTTTTTTTTTTTACCCATTGGGTTACCGATGAAACGGCAAGCGAGCAGGAGCACTCACATACTGGAACGTCAGCTTTCTGTGGAGAAAAGCAGCAATCTGTACAAATATCCCAGCGAGATTAATAAAAATAGGATCACCTCTCTGTTTTCTTAAAAGATAAGATGGACTGTGCTAGTGTGCAGCTAAAGATCCATTATGCATGGATTTGCATGCAGCACTAGTTTTCTAGGGTTCTATTTCTTCAGCTCTGTTCTCCTCTTCTCGCTCCTGACAATTTAGCTGTTGCCTCTGAGCTCATTGACACCTGTGTTATTAATCTCTGTCAAACACACAGGGTGTCTGAATCACACTGCTTTATTTCCTTCATAAAAGACAACCTGAGTAATTTCAATTCCCCAACTTTGATTTTTAAGTCCTAACTGCAGGTCCCCGTTTGCCCTGTCTTAATTTTACTGGCTCTTGCGTCAACAGAGCAGATCTGAGATCTGGTATTGATGAAGTCTTGGTACCTTCTGTGCAAAGAGTGAGAGCTGCACTGTAAAAGTGGACGTGCTTATTACACTGTACAAAGTGATTCTTTAATTAAGTAAATAACACTAAAACGTTAAATTGAATATTTGAAATTTGACTTCAGTTGACTTCAGCAATTTGTTCGTTTACTTTTACGAAAAGGTCTACGAAAAACAAAACGGCAACTCTTAGGAAGTTAAATGAATGCATTACCAACAATTTAACAGTTTAAGAACTCTCCTGAAATTACAGTTTACTAAATTTAAGGGTTGCGATCTTTTTAACATTTTAAGTTCAGTCAAGACGTTCACTAAAGAAACTTCACTGTTTACAGCAATTATATCTTTATATCACGTACACAAAGACATTCAAATATTTTTGTTTTATATTATTGTAATATTTAAGTCTCGGCAGCATATGGTAATCTATTTAATTTTGAGCGTTTGTGAATAATGAACGTATTTAAACGTATCTGTGTCTAAAATAAGCACATAAATCATATTAGAATGTTTAATTTGTGCTGCTAGTTCTCCTATTATATTTGATTAATGAGCGCGAGGCATTTATTACCGAGATGGTGGGGATTTTGGATGGCACACATCACTACTGTCTCTTTAGAGCATGTATGTTTTTCACACCCCATCGGCAGCACAAGGTGCAAGAACATTTGTCATAGCACTGTTACATTTCTACAGGTGAACCTTAGCTTATAAAGTTGTCCAATTAAGCTTCTTCATCTGCGCAAACACCTCACCTCAGTCTGTACGGAAGAAAGGAAAGAATTTTCCTGTGACTAAAACAGTATTTACACAACCAACACTTTAGTGCATGCTGTAATAAAACGCACCCACAACAAACACTAGCAAACTGACGAATCGCTAAAGACCGGAACGATGATAACCGCTCACGATACAATGACTGTGTATGATTAAGTCAGCTTGGTAAGATGTGACAAAACGCAATGACAATGTGTTATCAATTATAAGTCTGAGATATAATGTCAGAAAGGTATAGTACAGCCAGATGTTTTGGTTTTTTTTGACACTGTGACTAACTTGGTCTTGCGCATGTTAACTTGGGTCTTGTAACCATAGCAACATCTAATTACTTGATCTGATTCTTCACCTAACATTTCCAGCTGCTTTGGCATCACAATTAAAATCAGATCTGAAGACACAGTAAATAAGTCGATTTAAACTCACGAAACCAAATAAGGATAACACGAGTCTATTTGCAAGCATTTTAAATCAAAACCTTATGTCTGCATCAAGCAAGGCTATTTCATTAGGAAATAATTGGAATATTTGGTCATCGTGTCACAGACTTGCCCAGCGTAGGCTACTCATTGGGGGCAGTGAGTTTCAGCAGTGGTCCTGTCTCTACCGCATGTAATCCGTTGATCAAGCGCTAGCAAGCAAGGATGAACCTGTTCTGATTGATGACTAGATTATTGATCTGACTTAAATATCCCTAAGCTTGCTTCTTATGTTCCGCTAGGCTAGCCTTACAAATCCACAACCCTATATCTTTGGGGGTCTTTGGCATTCATATTAGGTTCCTAGAACCTTTTTCGCAGTATTTAAAGTCCCATAACACACCCATAAAATTAAACTCCAACCAAATCTCTCTCGTTCCACTTTTCCGCTGGAGTCTATTTAAAAAACTTTCGCGTGGTCCTAGACAACAACTTCATTTCTCATGCGTCGCGTCATACCTGATGCATTATTAACATCAACGTTCTGTTACATCAACAATTGCGTTTCAAGATTAATGCTGTTCGTCAAGTAATAACCGACTGTGTCAACTAATACTCTCTGCGGATTAAAAATTTATCACAATCCGACAACCGACAGGGTAACTTCAGGAGCACGACAAAGAAAGTTATGCTCACTGTTGCAGTGAGCATAACGCAAAATGCAACAGGCTTTTAAGCAGTTTTAGTCACTGCAGGTGACGCTTTTCACAATATCCCACCTCCTTCTTAGAATTACCCGATAAAAAGGTTCCAGCCCTCCATCTCAAATTGTCTTGCGCTGAGTGCCAGCTTTCAAACACAGTGTTTTACCGGCAGTATTCTCCTTGATCTCAGATCATTCACTCGTGCTTACGGGGGAAGGCATGAGAGCCCGTCGCTAGGTGGCAGTGTAGTGACACCAAAAAATGACTGATGCGCGTTCTGTCTAAATGCGGGAGAGCGGCACTTCACATCAGCGTAACATCTACGGCATCTCCTCTAATTTTCTTAATCTAATCTGAAGCTTTTCAAAATCATTTGTCAGATCGCTTGACAGGTTCCTTAAAATGATGAAAGAGCTCCCAGATTCAAAGACGCATCATACATGTATATAAAGAGACTACATAACTTACATAAACGCTTGTGCAACATGTAATTTTTGCCCATACACCCGTAACATTCTCTAATATTATAGCAGATTGCTATGTTGCGTCCATAATTTAATGACTTCCTTTCTTTATTACTTGAAATATATAAATAAATGCATTTATTAAATCAATGTGACTCTACAGGGAATGTGTCTAAAATGCTAATTCCTGCCTGGGTCTTTTAAGAACCACCCTTTGACAGCTGGTCTAAGACACGGCTGATGGTCTAACACGTCAAGCTGTTCCAATATCTCGGCAGCAGCCAGAGCAGTGACAAGTTCTGGTAAGGTAGCTGAACTGGCAATGCATGTCAGACCTTGCACTGATTTCTCAGAGCGCTTTCACATTAGCATTAAAGTGGCCCTTAACAAAAAAGGTACAAACAGCCTGAAAAATAGCTACTTGAAAAATGCATTATACGCTGTAAAAAGTCTTTTGACTTAGTGCTTCAAAGATATAGACGGTAAAAGGTACGAATTTGATTTTAACAAAGTTGTTACGTTTGATTTATTAAAACGTAGCGGAAAATCAGTAGAGTGTCTGGACGTTTAGGATTCGAGGGAGCGGAGACAAAGCCACGAAATCGCTTCGTAAAAAAATGCTCACGCAGCAATGTCACTGCGGCACGCTCGTGGCATTAGAACTAAAGCCCCTTTGTGATCTGTGCATGGATGTCAGTGTTGACAAGAGCCACAGACACAGAAAATCCCTTCCCGGGGGGGAATATGCAAGCTAGGCGCTATCATAAAGGAATCTGGCATAAAGCAGAATGAGGGTTTGAGAAGGTTATCTCGAATACTTCCTCAGTCCGTCACATCGCCTGATGTCCTGTTTCACAGATGGCACCTCTGTGAGGTTTGGAGACGAAGGCTTTCTCTCTTTTGGCAGGAGGCTGGCGGTGGCTTTTAACATATCTGTGCTGCTTTACCCCTTCGCGCACAACGGGATAACACATTCTCCGGAACGAAAACAAGTAAAGCACATCAAAGTGCTTTAATAATGCAAATCCCAAAGGACACTTTCTCCTATACAAAAGGAGCTCGCGAAATATGAGGTGGCAGAAGAAGTTACTTCACACGTCTGTGAACTGCTGCTGGTAATCATAGGAGCTAAAACGCTCAAGCGCGACCCTATACGACGTTGGGCAGAAGATTTATTCAGCATACTGTTATTTATAGTATAGCTATACATATTGTAGGGGGGACCGGGGCTAGTTGTCACACTTTTTACTCCTGTGAATGTTTTGAGGCTAGGGTTATTTTTGTGTGGGTTCATACGTACATGGAAGTCTTGTCTATAAAAAAGTTTAAAAAAAAACTACTGGGCACGGCTACCGTTATCGCCCCGGAAAAACATGCAATTCATTGAACATATCTTGACATTTTGTGACAACTAGCCGTAAATGAGGAATCTGGGCACAATGGAACATAAAATTTATAAAACAGCAATAACTTGTCATTTAAAAATCATTTTTTAAATAATAATTTTGTCCAGCAAATACTTATAATACATTGTAGGAATTTATAATAATCAAAAACATTCTTACGTAAAAATACAAAAATGTGACAATGTTCCCCATCCTGACACTTGAATGTATGCTGGTGTGGTTTTGTTGTGTCTGACGCTTTAATTCTCTACACAAAAACGTTACAAAAACACGCTATTTAGGATTAACTAATTAGGTCATTTCTGAGGGATTTAAGATGTCTTGACATAAACATGACTCGCTACAAACTTGGTTCATAATTAGTCATTACAAAAAGAAACCATCTTAGGAACAAACAAATCAAATCAAAGAACCAAACGCTTGACTGCGTGTGAATATTTTCCGTCAAGCTAACATACATCGCGCAGGCTTAGTACATACTCAGCTGATGTCAGGAACTTTCCAGTAACAAATCTTAAAGAAATAGACTTAAAAGCTGCAGAAAGAGAGAAGGAAATCATCGAGACGTCAGTGGCGCTGGTCTTTCAGTAACAGTGAGAATAAAAGAGAGGCACTGATGCAAAGACAGAGCTTGTACTTGAATGATTGAGGTTACGCAGGTGACCTCATAAACTAAAATCCATGGCAGCTTCCCAAGGTGAACGCTGAATTATGCTGTCATTAAAGGACAGGCCCTGGCAGCCAAGGTTAGTATGTAAAACATAATCATCTTCTTCCCTCTACCAGTCTGTCATTAGTTGTTCTGATGAAGCAGAATTTATCACCCCTTCAACCAGCTTTGCTATCACAAAATTGAAAAGCAGCTGCTGAATTGGACCTGCAGCTACTGTAGCAGTCACATTAGCTCCATGTTAGGTTCAAAACGACATCTAATGAGATAATCATCGTCTCAGTGCTCAAACATTGACTTGTTATCAACTCTCGACCCTTAGCTTTAACCGTAGGCGATGCCACCATCGAATCAAAACTAGTTCCCAGCTAACAGGGAATGTTCTCAGAACATTGGCTAATGTTGTCTGGCCAAAGTCTTCTCAAAAGTTATCAAAATGTTCTGTCGATAACGGTAGAATGTTTTTTAAACGTTATATATCAATATCAAAAACGTTATTCTTAAGTTTTTACATTTTTTTTAAAGCTAATGTAGCGTTTTTATAGAGCTAATACGATGTCATTAAAAAAACCCGACATTTTGAACATTTCTAGAACTTTCCAAATAACGTTTGTATAACTTGATGGAAATGTTAGGGAAACGTTCCCACGACCTAATCGCACAACGAATTACACGACTGGAGTTTGTATGATCCAGTCTGTGATGTATAGGGCGAAATGTTCAGAGCTTGTTGGAGTTGATTTCATGTTACAAGCGATGCAAGAGGGAATGTGCCTCTCAGTTCCAGCCACTAAAGGCTCTCGTCCTTCATTGATCTTCCCTGCTGACTGCACTGGCGGCACACTGCTGCTTTTCTCTGTTCCAAAGGCTTGCAAATGGGCTAATGGTATTGCCAATCCTAAATCTGCAACGACTGGGAATGTGCCATCATGTTGAGCAATAATTCTTGCTGAGGCTTTTCAGAGGTCACACAGTATGCGAGAAAATATTAAACATAAGAGTCCCGCAACGGCCGAGATACTCTTTTATTTCACGGGCCAATTAGGACGCGTACCAGACTTACGGAGCAGCGGACTACATCTACATCTTGGATAATGAATTATGTGACAAACTTTGGGATCAGAACTGTGATTTGCCGATTACGCAACAGAAACACTGTGATGTGATGACAGTGTTCCTGTAGCTCAGCTGTTAGCATGCTGCTAACAACACCAGAGTCACGGGTTAGATTCCCAGAAATGCATCAGCTAATACAACCCTGCTAACAGTTTAAGGTTTTAAGAACATTTAAGAACGTTTCTATTATGTAATTGAAAAAGTTAAGAAATGTATTTTTTGAAAGCTCTAGGTACATTCACAACATCCAGGTTTTATAATGTTACTTATTAAACCTGGATGTTATAATGTTACTTATAAAACCTGGAAAAGTAACATAATAATGTTACTTTTCCGTTATATGAACGTTACTTAAGCTATTCAAACTAATTCTGTAGCATTTTAAAAATTGCGTTCCACTAACAACTTAAGAATAACATTTTTGATATCTGATATATAACATTAAGAAACATTCTACGCCTTACTGCAAGAACATTTCTGATAACCTTGAGAGAATTTTTTGAAAACATTAGCCAAGGTTCTGAGAATGTTGCCTGTTAGCTGAGAATGCATAGCTCCAATGCACTGTAAATTGCTTGGATAAAAGCATATGCCGATGAGCATTATACATAAACTATACAAGCTATAATACAGTTTTACCGTCAACATGATTTCTTTGTTTACAACAGATGCTTGCGTCGTTTATATGTCACTGAACACACGATAGTAATACAGCCTGGCAGATATAACAGTGCCCTTTAAAAACATACTTTACAATAGCTTGACTGTTCTAAAACAGGAGCATTTGCAGTGGATTTATCTCTAGCTTTTCATGCATGTAAATTCTATGTTGGACCTTTTTAGAACTATAACTACCGAAACTAATTACCGTTCCCTCAGAATCGAACCCACAACATTTGTGCCACTAACGCAATGCTCTAACAATTGAAATACATGAATACTCTCGTATTATCATCATCATTTTAACATGAATGATTACTTTCAAAAACACAAAGCATCTCCAAATTTATTAACAGTATTTTGAGTGTTTCAACAGGGAAAACTGCCTCAATGGTACCAGTTTACCTATAAACTATATAAAGTGAATGTGCACACACACACAACTGTTGGGCCACCCCACTTAAAAGATAAACATGGACCTCCCATGGAGAAGATTCATGTAACAATATGCCATGAGTCAGACGCGATATGTATTTCTCATCTAATGTGCTTATGAGGAAATCCTCTACATAACTGCTCAAGAATGAGTAAGAGGTATTAGTTGAGTTTTGTGGTATGAATCCACCTAAGGGCACACTGTCATTTACAAATACCACGAACGTCCTAGTGACCTGTTTCCATCATACGCCACACTTTACCAATCTCCTGTAACTGCTGTAACTCCTGTAAATATCCCAAAGAATTCTCGAGTTTTAACAAACTCTGCAGTCAAAGAACTGACGACATTATTAATGATTTAGTGCTGAACTTTGCATTGTGCTGACACATGAGATGTAATGGCTAAGCTGTGAATTAAGTCCCAAATCCTTTTGATTCCTTAAAGCTGCCTGCACATCACCATAACTGATTTCTGCAGAGAGAGCCACCACTCAAGCTACACTATGTGCAAGTCTGGCTACTTGTTATAATCCTGTATAATAGAAAGTGGAATGTCACCTTGTCTTCAACGTACCAGATAGCCTTCTGTAAAAATGTCATTTAGCTCAAGTGCAGATCACATTTAATTAGAAGAGGGGATTTAAATTGCCATGCATCAAACACTGTGGATGACCGAATGGGGAGAAAAATAGGCTTTGGGCCAGACTCCACGAGCTCTTCACAACCCATCAAAATCCCCTGTGCCACGGAGGTCAATAAGCCACCCCAGAGCAGTCTTAATTAATGATGACCGAAGCGTAGAGAGAGCAGAATTGCAATGTTTCGTCAGATTAATCTGGAGAATAGGAAAGGAAGTGATTCAATGAGGAAACAAAGGCGGTCGTGTTTCATAAACGTGTCAAATGTGTCACAACAGAAAATGATCATTGGACTCAAACACACCATATACAAACATACTTCTGTTTGCCTCATAAACCTGTGCTGTAGCTTCGGAGGTTTCGGTGTCAATTTATTCCTTACACCCTTCACTGCTTTACTTAAAATGCTTCTGTTTATCAATTCCGGGTTCGAGAGGGGTGGGGGTGTTTTTAAGGAATCTGTCAAGAAGTGGCAGCTAATTTCTTGATGCTTGTTAACCTGTCAGACAGAGTGCATATTTTTATCGCTTTAATACCGCCTTTTGTTGTGGAGTCGTTCTGCTTTCATTAAGTTTCACTGTACAATCAATAACAACCACACAGGTGTCAAAGTCAGTTAACACGCACCTGCTTATGACGGAGAAGAAAAGGTTCACAGCAATATCACTATCATAATGGACAAAAACGATGCATGAAACCAGGAAAACGAACGCAAAAAAACGATCGCTTTAAACTTCAAATCCTCTCTATCACGGTTTTAACCGTTGAGAATCTTACTTGACTACGCGACCAGCGCAAAAAACATTTATTCAACACACACAACAAAACAAACGTATGCATGTTATCAAAGAAATAACAGCAGACACGTGAGAGTGAAGCCTCTACATCACTAATTGGATTTTAAAAGAATCTCCCAATCTCCTGCTGGGCCCGACACGCAGCGACACACTTTACTCTCCGAGCGCTCTGGGGACGTCTCAAATGTATATTATTACTGTTAAGCAATAATTTTCAAACAGACAAGCATCTTAATCATGCAAACATTCAGAAAGAGGGTCAAATGAATACAGCTGCTACAAATATCCAGGAGAATCTTCCCGATTTTCTACAAGATGGAACGTAATTAAATAAGGCCGTCGCTGAAAACTCTTAAAAAGTGGTATCCTTCAGGTTTATCTAATCCTTTTGATGCAGGGGGATTTTTACTCACACACCGCATAACTTAATCAGCTTTATTTGCCAATAGAGTGTCAATTAAAGCAGCCCTCTCCTGCAGGTTTATATCGGTGGCTGGAATCTTGCCAGTTTAAGCACATTGATTTTCAGCACAAATTTTAACGGGGGAACAAAAATTGCGTATAATGAATAGCATCTTTGCAGGTCAGTGACAGGCGGAATAGATGCGTTCAGTTCAGAATGACAGCATTTTGTTGAGTTTAACAATGAGTTTAACAAAGATGTTGTTTTGCCATATGCGCAGACTAATCATTAATCTTAACTTTATTCGTTCATGCTTATTATTATTAAAAATAATACTTCAATACCTAAAATGTGATGTGGAAGAAATGTTCGAAGTTGCAGTAAAACAGTCCGTCATTAACGCTGTCATTCCAAAGACCGTGTAGGATTTTAGACCTGTGTCATTTTCTTGTGCATTTTCTGAATGCACTTCATTTTTGGGTTGGGTCCAGCTAGTTCTTTAACCTTATAATGTGTAAACTCCAATATTTTCTATTTGTGCGCCGTAATTCTAGCACAAAAATGTAGTCTGGAGCATTTAAAAACATTGCTACAGTACACGACTAGAGTAAGAACTATTGCAATTTTAAAATTCAAACCGTGCCAGAAGTCACGCGGCAAACATGCGAGACATAATAATAAGTTCCATAGGAAATAATTTATTCGTTTTTAAGTTAAGTCTCTTGTCCCTGTCTGTAAATGGAGGCAACATTGTTCCTTGGAAAAAATTGTTCAAGAAGCCAATTTCCTTCAGAATGATGAGTCACTCAGCAATCAGTGTGGAGAGCTTCAACAAATGAGTACAAGTAATACCGCTGGCTGTCAGGAGCTTTAGTGATTGCAAGTTATGTCACCTCACTTATTCAGAGACCTCACAAGGACAAATTTTTACTTTTATATGGAGTATTTTCTATTGCTATGAATTGTCGTGATTGTTTGTATCAACATGGTATTGTTGTCTTGATGTATAGGTGTGTAATAAAGCATGCTCAATCGTTTGTGATCATCAGGAAATTAGGTATTTGTTTGACATAAACAAAGCACTTCTTTCTACGGATTGCTAGAAACGAGCTTCATTTATGAATCTTTCAAGCTTTAAAATTGAGATTCACATCAGATCATTAAAGCCATATCTTTATTTTGTCGATTTCTATTCTGACATGTTGCCTTTGGTAACAAGGAAGTGTTATCTAGACAGATCGATAACAATCAATTGACGTTTCCGTGCAACACTTAACTCTGTGTTAAAAAGCTATGATTAAAAAAAAATAAGGCAGGAGAAAAACTAGGTATCACATAATACTTGTTTACAATCTTTTAGAACTATTTGGTCTGAATTGGAAACATTTTTCAAGTCCCTAGTTTGTCTTTTAGGTCTTTTAAAATGACCTTGTACAAAGTGGCATTCTGTGACTAACAGATAAAGGATGTTCTTTAATACTCGGACAAGCAAAAATAAGTGACAATAGGGTATGGTCAGGGTAAAGGTTTCCATGGTAACTAACAACTCAAGACACCTTTCAGAACAGGAAGACAGGGCCAGTAACATGTCTGGTTTAGAAAATTGATTGCCATGGTTGAATAATCTTACAGCCTTGCAAAGAGAGAATTAAGTATATCTGCTCCTATTTATCTGGATGTCCATGACTAAGTTTTATACTTTTATTTCTCCTGTACCCTGGTTTCTTCAGGAAATGACATCTTTTTCAAAAGATGAATAACGTCGCAATGTGAGGTTTTAATTGCTTCAAAAGTCAGTCCAATGTAAACAAGATGTCAATATTTCTAAAAATCTGTGCGCCAATGCCGGCGAATCGCACGTCTTTGTGCGCTTTAGAATCTATTCGCCGTTTAGAAATAGAGCAAATGTCTTTAAACTATGACCTGCTCACTGGACCTTCGCTGAGTGTGACATCCTTCAGCTCTGATGTTTTCCCACATTTTGCCTTACAGAATAAAGAGCACGGAGATTCACTGATATGAATATAGGAATCCACGGCTGCTGAATAATGCAATGATGTTTCACAGAGCTCGACTCAACGTCTTATCATATCTGCCTTTAATTCCATAAGATCAAAATTTTCCACAATATGAAGTCACACCAAGTTAGGGAATATTTTTCCTGTGAAGGAGGTGCTTTCATGTACATTAGATATACTGTTTTAAAAAGCACAAGCGTGCTACCAAGGGATGTTTTTATATCACACAGTGTTGTCTGGCTCACATCTAGAAAACACCTGTATCTACAGCGACTGCATGACAGTGGTAACTTACCCACAGGGTTCAGACGTCACACATTCACCAAAGGCACTTGTTTTTTGTTTTGGTTGTTGATTCTTTCCACAAATATGTTACGAAACAGGACCTAAAATTCTTCAAATAAAATGAAGTCATTATCATTTCAGTGAAAAGAGATGCTTAACCTTCAGAAAATGCTGTTCTCAGAAGGTCAAACTTATGATATTATAAACAATTTATTATATGACAATATTATTATTTTCTATTCATTTCATGAGGTGTGTCCTTATTGCAACCCTGTTTCCCTGCCTATTATGCAGTGAAATCTTGCTAGTTTGCAGCCAGACTAGCTTTGTAGTTACTGGTAAACACATCCTTCTAAAACAGCAGAGAGAAATATTGATATTGATTGATTTTTTTAGATAACAGGGTCAAATGGTTGAGCTTGGCAAATACTGCCAAAACAACAATTTGTGTAAAAACTGAGAAAATGGAATGTGATTATTTACTTATAATGCAAAAAGGGTCTAAATGACATAAAGGAAAACAGGATCACGACAAACCAAATCACGTGGCATCAGGGCTGCATGCAAAATGTGTCGCATAGCTAAATATTATGTTTTGGGTAATAGAAATGAGTTAAATAAGTTAAAGCAGTTATATAAATTATTTTTCACCAATTAACCGAATAGCAGTTCAATACATTGTCCTAATTATGATGTTGTTGTATAATTTAAATTGTTGAATACAGCAGATGATGGTCAAGGCCTTTAAGACCATAATTATTTTTTAAGTAGATGGATAGAAAGCTGTGTTTAAATCACGCTAGGTAACATTATGTTGGATTCTGGTTTCACATGTACCGGATTTGCGGAAAGAACCTGTTAATTTTAGCGTACAATGTGATAACATGAAGCTGATTTTGTTCTGGGATTGGGTAACCTTAGAAATAGAGCGCACATTAAAACTAATGTACAATAATTCATACAAGCAGTTTCCATATCTGTAGGCAACAAAACATTTGTTTTAGTTATCATTTAGCAAAGCAATATTAAGGCCCTGCAGCTTAGAGCTGGCACATCGTCATTATTATATGACACCGTTCAAAAACCTTACTGGCTGCCTGATTTTCATTTAATCTACTTCAGCGATGCTTCATTGCTTACCCTTTATGATCTCATTTTATTTTATAGTACATGAATTGTGCCTCTCTGGTGATATTTTCATTTGCTGTGACCATCAAGGAATAAAATGACCAAGGTTTAATACACACAACTGTGCTACTTTTTACACATAACAAAGTAGATTAAGCACGACCAAAGTCTTTCAAACTATTAAACATGCTGATAGTGAATTGTCATTATGAGCCTTTAAAGACAAAAATCCACATTTTCTTAAAAGTATGGACTCAGAATCATGCATACAAAGAGAAAAATACAGGCAAAAACAGGACTCAGCCTCACAAACAAAAATCTATTGTGCTGCTCAGCAGAGTGAAGTCACACACTGAGTGAGGAGCATAATCTAAATGCAGTCCTGGAAAAGGAAAATTGATCAGACTCTTTTGTGTCTCTGCTTCCTGTGCCGGGCCTCACATTTTTACTTCCCTAAATTCATCTTACACCTCCTCAAGTGCACCCAAAATAACTGCACATTCTTAACCACAGACTCATGAAGGATGGAAAGTGCATATTCTTGTCTGCCGTGGACAACAGAGAGAAGCACTAAAGCTTTAATATTAATAAAGATTTTCTCCCTTCAGTTCTCTGTTTTTATAACAGGAAAGGAAAGATTGCCGAATCGCAAAGCAGATTGTAACTTTTGGTGAGCCTGGTCCCATTTGTGTTTGTGTAAAACATCCTCAAAAGTATAAACATACTATTTGTACACTTCTGTGTTGAATTTAAAAGGGATGTAAAGCTACCTGCTTATATGTGTATTATATGTAATGCAAAACTATATACCTGCACCTATATACATCTATATAGGTTGATATGCAACACTACAACACTCACTGAAACAAATACGTTAGTGTAATTCATACAGACAAGGGTTCAAATGCAGCACTTCTGTGGTTTCCTGAATTAAAATTAATCTTCATATTTTTGTGGGTTAAGGTCCTGACATGGTAACAGTATAAAAGCGCTTTCATTCGTTTCTGCTCTTGAACTTTCGCACAACTGGCCCCAGTGGGCGAAACAGGAACTA
>JAZGTI010005343.1:0-25637 GCA_036877585.1 Botia kubotai
AGTTCATATAGTTCTTTTGTTTACAGCTAAATATTCACACTTTATTTGAAGTCTGGGTGTAATAAAATCACAACATTTTGGTATATTGTAAAATCACAAAATTCTTATATCATCAGCAACAAACTATACCTAAGATTAAAAATTTTTTTTTAAACAAATATATTATTAAATATATTATACCATGTATATACAATACAATATATATATCTTTAAAAAACATATATGAAAATGTTTTTTGATTTGGGTTATAATTCCTTATTCTTATTTCTTACTTCTAATTCTTATATAAATATTGATTAAAATGAGGATCCATTTGTAAWTATCTAGTTAATTTCATTTATTAAAAATGCTATTAACTCATTATCAATAAATTGCTATATGACATCCTTACAACTTCACCAAAGGTTCAGATTTGATTAAACAAATAAAAAATATTAATTTAAAATCATTAAAAAAAAAGTACAATGCAGAAGCCTTTGTTTATTTGTTTAAAACTGGCTGCCTTGCTTAATGTTTAACAAAAAACATTTTCATCCAAGACAATATCTTCTTGCTTAAAGACAAAAAAACATTTAATTGTTATTTTTATATTTGACTTATATTTTTAGTACTTTATGCTTTAGATGTAATGAATTATACAAGAATGATCTTGGTAATCAGATCTTTTCTTTCTAATTTTGTACTTTATATTTAAAAATTCATTTTGTAAAAGAAACATTTTGCAAATGCGTAAAACTGTTTAATTGCATTATGCACTTTCCCATACAGCAACACGTGATATGGATTTTACTATGACAGATAATGACAGATGATCGTTAGTTCTGTGTTTATAAAACTTAACAAGAGTGCAAGAGTCCCTGTCCAAGGTATTGCCTAAGACTGACTGAGCTGAGGTCGATTGTTAAAAGCTTTGAAAAGGGACTGCCCCTTGTAAGGTGACTAACACACACAATTCCCAGCCAGGTGAGGGGAGAGACCCAGGGGAAATTTATAGAGGGCTACTGATAAAAGCCTGGCCACCCGCACACCCGACAAGCTCACGAAAAGTCACACAAAGGAGCACAAAGCTTTGCCATGTGCAGACACGACGCGCTGTGGAGCTCTTCTGCGACCGAGGAAGTCGCTTTTTTCCGTATTCTTAGAATTCAGATAGACTACTGCAGGAGGAAGGATGTAGAGCAATAAACAGCTTGCATGAGGCGTCAAGTAAGGAGTGCAGTGGAAATATAGCTGTAGTGGCAGGGCCAACCAACCTCTTTGTTAGCACTTGATCGGAACTGTCGAGAATATCCTAGATGTGCAATGGTGCAGGAACAAGATTTGGCAATGCACAGAACAATGGATGGCTCACTAAGATAAAGTAAGTTCTTTGTGGTCTGTTTGACGTACTCTGTAACTACAAGAAGAAACACTTAATATTTAGGGGCTGGTGATTAAACTGTTTTTTCCTTTGTACATTTTAAAAATGTTTGGTTTCTAATGACACAAGTAAAAAGAATTATTCTATTTTCAAACTGCATGTTTGTTAATGTGCAGAGATGTCTTACACTACTGCAAGAACATTATACAATATACAAATATATTAGTTAATAAAGAAAAGCAAACAACTTTATTGGAGAATGCTATAAAAACAACAGAATGTTTCCTCTGTATGTGTATATCAAAAATATAAAGACTAACCAATGAAGAAGGTCTTTCTGTAGAATTTGTATTCAGCAAGTGTGGACACTTTTGGGAAAAAACCTAGTGATATGCATGTTTAATAAGGAAATGGTATTCCCCCTAACAAACACCATCAGTTTCACTTTTGCTGAAGAGGGCCTTCATTGAGAAAGCCAAGCAGAATAGCCACCGAAGAATATATGAGACATTATGTCAGTGGATTTTAAACAGTGGACTTTCCAACGATCCCTGTTAAATACCCTATAAAATGTTAATATCTTTTATTTACATATAATTTAATGCTAGAACATGCAGGTTTTTTATTTGTTCTGTACTTAAACCAATAATTGTGTTAGCTATGGAATAGCTGTTGTAGATTCAGTTCTTATTTTTAATGAATGGCTGAAGGTGAAATATGCTTGCTATTCTCAAGGACTGCATTAAAATCATTTGCTCACTCAGTACTCAGTGTAGAATCTGTTTGCTATCAAAATACAGCTACATCTGATTACTGGGTCAGTAAAGATTTCACACTCTTCAACCTGAAAACAATACAACTACAAATGGAATCTTTCTTTGATTTGTAGAGGTGTTACATACTGACTGGCAATGAATACTTGACTAGGAATCTTTATTTTATGCTTTGTAATGCATAATATTTTACTGATATCACAATAAAGGCATTAATAAAGTTTTAAAACTGAATCTTGTACATTGTGAAATCTCTGCAGAGTTAAACAGCTAAATGTTATAAAAACTCTTTCTTTGGAGAGAGTTTACTGGAAGAAGGTAAACAAAATGTAAAGTAATAATAATATTTTATAAAATCATATTTTATCACTGTATGATATATCTGAGCTTGGTAAAATTGTTTTGTCAATAGTAGTTTAGAATAAACTATTTTAATGATATTTAATGATACAGAATTCTACATAAATATACATTTTAAATACATAGATAATTTAAGAAATTTCAGTTATGTAATACTCTAGTTAGTCCATTGTAAATAGGGTATATTCCTCAAGTAAGTGTACATTTAAGTAAGGGTACATTTCAAAGCCCAATAATGTGAATTATTTTCATCAGTGATATATAGAATATGGGAATTAGGGACACCAATCTGATTAAAACGTCATCCCAATGCGCCCCAATAGGTTCATAATGGAACTGCAGGCGGTGGTTTATTGGTGACAGTAATGAAAATTTCATTTACACATGGACAAAATCTATTTCTGTATGAGTTTGTGAAAATATTTCAGAGCTTTAAATAATAATATAGCATAAGATAACATAACAACATAAAACAATATTGTTTTATGTATTTACCTGCAAAACGTTTTTCTTTTGCTTCTTCGTCTTTTATGTATGTTCAACTTGGTGGTTGTGTCTTACATTGTTGGTTGTTCTGTCTTGGGTTATGTATGTAATAAAAAAAACAATAGTGTAGTTGTCACGTGACGTCAGGATGCGCCCTGGATTATCGTCCGGGTAGGAAACGAAGGAAAAATGACCGAGAGGAAAGGTAAGCGTCTTGTCTTTCTTTTCCATGACTTTATACACATATGAGCAGGTTGCAAAGAATGTATTTCTCTGTTTGACATTAATAATAATTGTTAATAATACTAACCAGTACAAAAAATGAGCTTTGGCGCTGTTGAAGTATGTGTATAAACGTAATTTATGTTCATGTCCTTAATATGCTGTCTGTGAGAAAACTTCTGTCTTTAAACTGCGTGCAGAGAAAGGTCAAAGTGACGAAAAGTGTCTTTTACAGTTAAATAGCCAATTAAATTAAAGTATTGATTAAACAGCATTGGTAAACATAGTTACATTTTAAAACAAGCTGCCAGTACAGAAAGTCACGTTAAAACACCAATGTCTGTGGTAAGTATGAGTCATCTTAGCCACACATTCCTCCAGCTCTTTATATGAAGTTATACAAGAGAAGCTTTGCATGTGTATACAACATAATTACTGCTGTATAAGAGCAAGTTTGGTTTTTCCAGCAGAGGAAAACTGTCATCTTAACATTTGCTTGACACACCTTTCAGAGTGATTTGCTTTATAACAAAAGTACAATTATATTAATTATATCAGTTATATTAAAAAATACAGATGATATTTAAATGTCTGTAGAACTACTGAGTTGAAATCTGGCTGAAAGTGATACTGTGGCCCATCTGTTGGTTGCAGTAGCTATTTCTGTGGCTGGCTTAGGTCTGGAGCCCAGCAAGGTCACTTCATTGGACAAGGTTACTGTCAAGGCATGAGGCCCTGTAGGGACAATGACTATCCACAATACACTATAGAAGTTTCATGTGTTAACAGCCTCATATCTCCGCTGAGATGGAGAGCAACCTCAATGTTTAAAATCTTGGGTTTTGCTTTCTTCTTGACCTAAATGCCATGTTTTGTGTGAGTTGTTGTTGATGTGGTTTTGTTCCTGCCCAAAACAGAAAATAAAAGTAGGATAGCAGGTATGTTGCTGCTTTACTTTCAGGTTTGACCGGTAACCAGATTGGAGTATGACAAATAATTTGTAAGGTCATCAGAATGTGTGCAGGTTTTTTATTTACTATTTAATTTTGCACTAATTAATTTTTATGTTTTGCTGTTCAATGTGACAGTGGTCTCTGACTTTGTATTAACATCACATTTCTCTGTAAACTGAGGCTTGATTTAAATATGTTACATAAAATGCATTTTTATGTTTTGACAGACGCTGAGACGTTTGATGTTCTGGAACTGGCTGAGCACGTCAAGAAACAAAGGTGGTGGAACAAAATGTTTGGCAAAAATAACTCTGGACCAGCTGCTGAGAAGTACTCTGTTGCAACACAGCTGGCCATTGGAGGAGTGACTGGCTGGTAATTAATTATAGTTAAAATGACACATCTGGTTTAATAGATATTTAACTAGAACTCTGTACTGAGCTTTGTTACTACACTTGCAACAGTGGTACAGACTCCTGCATTCAATGCGTGTTGGTTTTTTAGGTGTGCAGGGTACTTGTTTCAGAAAGTTGGAAAGCTTGCAGCGTCAGCTGTAGGTGGTGGATTCTTTCTGCTCCAGGTAACTGATAAACTGTATTTTAATCAGGTACATACACTACTGGTCAAAATTTTAGGATCACTCGCCTAAAATATTTCTTATGATCTTAAGTGTTTCAATCCGAATGCATGTTCTTAAATTTTGTAGACAAAAATATAATTACACCAACTAATAAAACTAAAATTTCTGTCATTAGAAAACTACAATTCTATTAAAAAGTTTTATAAATGCATGACTTGGTCTGAATAATTACAAAAAGCAGTCAATAAGGGCCCAGCATAGATGAGAACTCATTCATTACTGTTTACAAATCATTGCAGTGTGCTTCAAGAAACTACATGGTAAAATGCCAAGAGATCATACTTGCAAATTCTAGGCAATGTGTGGCAACATTTTATATACTAAAATATATAACATGGTTTGGTTTATTTGGAATTTTCTTTAGGCACAACATAATTCAACTACCTTTGTGTTATCTGATACATTTAATGATGTGGAAAAAATATTAATAATTGAGTGAATGATCCTTAACTTTTGACTGGTGGTGTATATCATCAGTTGACAATGTGAATGACAATAGAAATGTTATAATTTCAGATTGCTCATCACACTGGCTATATTACAATAGACTGGAAAAGAGTTGAGCAAGATGTGAACAAAGCCAAGAAACAACTGAAGCTAAATACAGAGAGGCCACCGAAAGAAGTGAGAACAACATTCAATGAGGTAAATAAACAAAGTGTTTAAAATACACACTATATAGACATGAAACATACAAATGTAAATGTATTATTTCCCATTATATGTTGGAAAACACTAAAGCAGAGTAAGCTAACAAAAACATGTTAGTTCATATCTCACCTCTCATTCAAACAAGTAAATGAAAAATGAAAGTTTAATTTTGCTGAAGAAAATGAACCATGTATATCCATATCTTTTTGCAGTGTGACAATTTAATGACAGTTAAGTATTATTAAGCAGCTGTCATATTTTGTCTTTACAAAGGTGCAGGTATTTGTCAAGAAAAACATTGTTCTCACAGGGGGGTTTGCCGGTGGATTTCTGCTGGGTCTGGCTTCATAGGAACTCCAGCTTCCCTCTGTCTCTCTCTTTCTTCATTACTACATTTATGTCTTATATGCTAAGGATATCAATCGATTACATATACAACAAATTGCAGCTTTTGAAGTATTTATCACAGCTTGTATTAAACTTGACACTCCTTTATTAGTTTGGGCTTTAAATAGTAAGTTTAGTCATATTATAGTGTTTTTATCAGGAAACAAATATAAGTACACTAGAGTATATTATTATTTGTGACATTTTGGATGAGTATAGTTTTTTTATTTGATCTTGTTGCCCTGTTGTACTTGTTGTACTTTTGGGTACGAACCATTTTTAAAATGACCACTTTTGTTTAAATGCGTAAATAGATTAAAATTATGCACTAAAAACATATCTAACATTCAAAACTGTGTTACTACCAAGACACGTGCATTTAAATGTTCAAACTCAAAAGAACAATTCTGTACCCTCCTTCTGTACATTGTAATAATTTGGGACATTATTTTAAAAACTAAGGTCAATAAAAATTTATTTTTATGTTAAATTGTGATCTGTATTTTATAGGGTTTTCTGTACAAATCCCAGCTTTATTTCCAGTTTTATGGGAACTGAACTTTTCCTATTGGTGGTCAGTGTCATTAAAAAATATATGAGATGAAGTAACTATACCTGCAAAGCAAATAAACTGATGAACAATAATGTTCCTTAATTGTATTACTGGGTTTAATAAATTATGACACCCAAATATGGCTTGCTGCTTTAATTTTGTTTATTTTTATGAGTAGTTCATAGAGGCAAATGGAGGATGACTGATAAATCCACACAATTACAGTGTCTCTGTTAAATATCTTATTCCACGTCCTTAAATGTGTAGACACCATGAGGCAGTGTCCACTGATGATTGCATTAAATATCCACACTCAAATATCCCATCACTCAAATATATAAATACATTTATGTTGTTGTGTCTGTAGATTTGTGTTGTTTGGCAAATCCAGAGCAGCACACAGAGTTTTCTCTTGCATGGGCTTCACAGCACTTCCTCATGGCCCGGATTACATTCTCACAACGACTTTCAATGTATTTATTGGCTGATGAAACAAAAAAGACACACACAATGAGCAAATTACTCAAGATCATCAGCATGCGCTAATTCTCCATGCATGATATGGTTAACTTTGGGTCCACAAATCTACCTTGTAAGCATTTCTGTATCGCACAAGCCTGCTTTTGACAAGGATCCTTCTGTGACATCTTATTTCAAGATTCTGTTGTTGGTGTGTTTTCCCCTGTCAGCTGCAGCTGGAAGAAACGTCTGCCAAACGCTCGCGAAGTTGCGCATCAACTCAGACTGACGTCACACGTCAAATTGTCTGTGCTGATGCGCAACTCTATTTCTTCCGGTAGGAAACATAAAATTGTTCAGCTCTCAAATGTTTTGGAAAATATGAATTAGGATTTTTTAGCTGTAACATTTATTTTCAAAATGTATTATTAGTTATTTAATTAATCTGCTACGTCGATCAGTTTAGTATACATAAATGCAAATATGCTGGAAATAAACATTTGTTTTTAATTTTAAAAACAGAGGTTCAGTAATAATAAAATAATATTATTTGTAGACAAATTAAAAAGCTATAAAATGTTTAACTACTGCTAAAAAATTGTATGTTTTAATTAATTAATTTCATTAACTTAAATTTATTAACTTCATTTTAATTTCGTTTCCAATATACCCTCTGGCTGTATTAGTAATTATTTTAAACAAACGAAAAAAATAATATTGCTTAAATGAAACAAAACTTTGTATTTTTATGTGTATAATCTTGGTATGATTTAAGTCTAAAACACTTAAATTAAACAATAAATTCCGAAATAAAATCTCTTTAAGGAAGTCTGCGCCCTCGACAGTTATCTTTGTAGCTGTGAGGGAGGACAGATATCTCTAAAATCGCTGGCTAATATCACAATTAAACACTATATTTCAGACCAAATATTAAACCGGACATTAACTATATTATAAATACTTCTTCTCAGATTCAAATTGAGCTATAAAACAAGTTTTCCCTGATCGCTTAGGGTACTGCGCATGCTCAGAGGCTGTCAAGCCCGTCGCAACATTCTGTGGAAAACGTTACAGTTACAGTAGTTTCCCTTCACTGTTATTTCTACAATCTTTGCCCAAAGTAATGCGCTGTGTTGTTTCCTGTAGTAACATATTGATGCAACACAGGCGCTTTGCTGATGCGGAAGTGCCGTCCAGTGATAAACAAGCAAACAAATCCAACAAAACATTACTTACTAGATTGTAGCTCTTAATATGGCAGTGAGTGCGGTACATTTAGAGTCAGACGCTTTTCTTGTTTGTATGAATCATGCTCTCAGTACGGAGAAAGAGGAAGTAATGGGGCTGTGCATCGGCGAGGTGAATATCTTGTGCTGTTTTTTCTGTGTTATGGTTCAGTACGTGTGTGTGGACGGGATCTGATGTGATCATGAGCCTCTTTGTAAATATTAGGTGGACACAAACCGCATCGTGCACATTCATTCTGTCATTATTTTGCGTCGGTCAGACAAGAGAAAAGATAGAGTGGAGATTTCACCAGAGCAGCTGTCAGCAGCAACCACTGAAGCTGAAATATCCTTTTACATACACTGTTATATATTATATGCGTTATTGTATACTAATTATTAATTGTATATATTCGCCTGTATAAGATTAATTTCTGGTAATGTCAAGAATTATTTGTTTTGCTTTTCCATGCTGCGATAAATAAAATTGCACACTGGGGCTAAAGTACAATGTACCTACCACTGAATAATGTACCAATGGAGTTCTTTAAAGTACCTTGTGCCCTGTAAATACTGTGGTACACGAATATGGTAAACACTCAATATCATGATATATGTCAGTATTGCTTCAGATACATACACTCTCAGAGTGCCATGCTACTGTTATTGTACATATTTGTATTCTGATAAATGACTAGGTTAACAACTTATAGTTTTCAGGTCATTGACAAATCTTATTGAAATACATAATGGTTTTATATAGGATTAGTAGTTAATATAAATTCAAATGCTTTTCTATTAATTTCTGTTTGTCATCATGATTTCTTTGGGATTTGTATATCTTCATATAGACTTTAAGAATTAAATAAGATACTGTTCTCTTAGGCGTTAATATGATTGTTAATAAGTTACTAATGGTTATTATATAACTTTATTAGTATATAAGTTTTATACAGTTTGTTCTTAATATGAGATACAGGCTGGCTGAGATAACAGGACGTCCTATGAGAGTTGTGGGCTGGTACCACTCTCATCCACACATCACTGTTTGGCCATCACATGTCGGTTAGTATCATCATACAAATCCTTTGGTTTGTTGGTTTGGATTTGTTTTTTTAATTAAGGACATTTGTTCCCGCCCTGCACAGATGTTAGGACTCAAGCAATGTACCAGATGATGGATCAAGGTTTTGTTGGCCTCATTTTCTCATGCTTTATAGAAGATAAAAACACAAAGGTATGTTTAGGGCTCCATCTTGATGGGAAAAAGAATAAAAGTGTATCATCATTATGCTTTTCTTTTAAAGGTGCATACAGTACAGTGTGCTTTTCGTAATAGTAATTGACATGTCATGCTATTTGTTATATGATGTGTCTCACTTTTGGGTGGTTTTGACTATAATTTGTCTGTATCTCTAGACTGGTAGAGTTCTGTATACCTGTTTTCAATCAGTACAGGCCCAAAAAGGTTCGGAGTAAGTAAAGTGCTTCTCTCTTTCTAAGCATAAATACATATACTGTAATTTTCAAACAAACTCAGTTCTACTTCAATTTTAAATAACTTTGAAGAAAATACCTGCAGACTTTGTTTTTTAGTTCTGTTAATTTGTAACATAATAGGATTCTGTTTGTTAAGTTCCATTTATTCCATTGCATTTGTACTGTATATTAACTAACATTAAATATGAATAAATGCAGAAAAATATATTATACATCTTGGTTCATGTTAGCTAATGCATTAACTAATCAAGTTAACAGAACTATATGGAGTTACCAGAAACATCTGATTTGTCATTAATTGATACAGTTTGCCTGCTTCATAGACAAAACCAGGCCAGAGCTATTGACCCATGTGTAGTGTGCTAGAAATAATCGTTTTGTGCTGTGTTTTTTTGCTCATAAATGTTACAAAGTGCCTAAGATACATTTTCTGTCTATTATAAGATATGAGCGGATTGAGATCTCAATCCATGTAGTCCCACACGAAGCTATTGGAAAGGTTTGCCTGGAGTCTGCCGTGGAACTGCCCAAAATTCTCTGTCAAGAGGAGCAGGATACATATAGAAGGATTCACAGGTATACACCCATTAACAAAATAATCAATGTGTCAGATTATATGATGCCAAATGGCTTCTCATATGATCTTTTATTTCAGGCCACTGGTTATTCTAGAACTCGTCAATATTGTCTAATTACACTTTGTGTTTACTATGTTCCACCTGTTTTATTTTTTGTAGTTTAACTCATCTGGATCCCATCACAAAAATACATAATGGATCAGGTAATACAATTGTCTAAATTCAAAAGGAAATACATTTGCTTATAAGGCAGCAAAAGAAAAGTGTAGCAGAAATAGTTGTAGGTACGGTTGACTTCTAGTCTTTAGTTCTGTATGAATAAAAGGCCATCTGTCATCACAGTATTTGAGAAATAGTGCTGCCTTACAAGCACTGTAATAATTATAATTATATAATTATTATATATAATTATAATTATTATATTATACATAATTATAATTAATATAAGAATAATGATCTGTGTATAGTGTGGAAACAAACTGTAAAATATAAACACATTTTAGCAGTTGTAAAATATTAGATCCACTAAACACAAGTGACTTGTAAAGGTGCTTTTGTCATTTGTATGTGTGTTGTTTAGTGTTCACTAAAAACCTGTGCAGTCAGATGTCGGCCATTAGCGGCCCACTGCTACAGTGGCTAGAGGACCGTCTGGAACAGAATAAACAAAGTATCGTGGAACTGCAGAAAGAGAAAGAGCGACTGACACAAGAACTGGCCTCATTATGAGAACGACAGGAAGACTAAAAAGATCTTAATGAATCTCTCAAAGGCTCTTCCTTTTTTTAAATGTTGCACTGAAAGCACTGGTCTTTCTGCCCTCCTGCCACCATTAGTTTAGAAATCACTGGGTGAGCAAAGACAGGATGTCTGTAATTGTGTGACCTCAGCACATTTCTAATTACTGTGTCTCAGTGCTTCCACTCTTGAGTTTTTTTTTTGAGTTATAAACCCTTTTTCCTCTTAGTGCTGTCTGCCCTTACAACCTGCCCTGTCAGGTCTTTGCTACACACACACACACACTCTTATCCTAGCATCTTTGTTAAAGCCCATATCTGCATTGTAGAATGTACACTCATTGTAAAATCTTATTAATGACAGATTTAAAAAAGTTGTCATTTGTTATCTGTATCATTGGTATATTTTTATGGACAATATCTGACAGATGTTAATAGCTGCTGTTTAAACATAAGCTTTGTCTCTGAATGTACAAACTTGCCAATTATAAATGACAATGTTAAATAAAAAGCTAAATATCCAGTTTTGTCTCTTTATGAGTTTTCTGTTGCTGAACTAAATTCAGTTTGGAATATGCTAGAAATCATAACTATAAAACTCTGAACTGTAATACTATGCATGGGCCTCATTTACTCATTGCAAATAGTTATATTCATATATCCTAATTTACATGCAGAATTTTCTGTCCAGACTTGTCACGGAATGTTTCTGTGAATATCAAGTAGCTCCCAAGTCTAACAGTCTGGCACTTAGACTAAAAGTAGCAAAGGTGTGAAAGGTGTGAAAGATAGCTGTAAGATAAACTTCAAAATTTAATGTTTTATGATTTTATGTTTATTTTTTAACAAGATAAGTCTCAGTGGTGCTGATTAATCTTTTCTAAATATGTCTACGCTATCAACTGAATAGTTCAACAAAGACATCAGTTTGAGGAAGTCTTATTGTGACACTGAGTTGGCATCAAAAATGCTGGTTTGTTGTATTATTAGCATCTGCTGTCACAATTGTTAGAACAGTGACTGTTTTATCAGACTCACAAGTGACTGTAATTGATCAGCAATAAATGAAATAATTCTGCTCAGAGCATGTAAAAAATAAACAAGTGTGATTTTAATACTACCATCAGATGTCAAAAAACAATTGTATGGCCTTGTATGGCATTTACACATTAAATAGTGAAATATACTTTATTACCTGGCAAATGCATGTATAAATGAAATATTTATATTAATGTGAATTACACATATGCTTTCTCAAAAATGTTTTCATTGTGACGTGTTTCTAAGCAAAGCAGTTCAAAAGTTGTGTGACCTTTAAGTCAGAAAATAATCTTAACAAATAGAATGTTAAATTTCACAAGAGAAAATAACCTGCTTTAAAAGCTCTCACATCAGGTAGAATGGTAAAATGACTCATTCAGCTTTATTCAAGCAGGAAGCCTGTGATAGGATTTTAATTTAATATCGTAACCATTTGAGTTTAATAGTGTAAAGCATTGAAGTAAATGGTTTGTCAGTCTGCCTATCTACAGTATCTGTCTGTCCGTCTATATTTCTACAGTATAAATATCTGTAACCTGTTTTTTAATTTCATACCACTAGGTGGCCTTAGATGTCCTTGTTAAATTAAAGTGCATAAAAGGCTTTTATTGAATACAGAATCATTCATC
The DNA here is from genome assembly GCA_036877585.1 of Botia kubotai. NCBI lineage: Eukaryota > Metazoa > Chordata > Actinopteri > Cypriniformes > Botiidae > Botia > Botia kubotai. Next base: position 12,556 of record JAZGTI010005343.1, read on the forward strand.
TTTGTCAGATCGTGAAACTGGCCATGCAGTGCAGACAAAATGAATGTTTTTATCTAGCAATGTATTGGGTTTATATGGCATGCTCGTTTTTTACAGTGTGTAGTGGAGCAGTACTAATAAACACCATACAATCAGATCTTTTTACTGTAGGGCAATCATAAAGCGCAACATTCCGTACATTTTCATTTTATGTTCTGTATACTGAAACATAATACATTGCTACAGTCATGCCAAAGTACTGTTATGATCCAAAACACTTGTTTTTAATATCACTAGCACTCGTAGAGGCCAACAGTTACTGTACATTACCTTTACAGTCTTCACTGTGAAAAACATAGGCTACCTATACATAAGTTAATTTACTCATAAGTTCTGATTTAAGTTCAGTTATCTTCCTAAAAATGTAAATTGTTTGTTAAATGATGATGGAAGAGCTGAATTAAAGTCATATTTCTTCAGATATACCATAACATAACCATAACATAGCATAACAACAATAAACCCACAATACTTTTGTTGCACTACTTTGAGGGTTTGAAAAGTTAGTTTAATTAAGTCCAAGTACACCAAGGGAAAGACTCATTACACTAATGGTGACTGTGCACAAAACACAAAAGTATTTACAACAAAACTTAATCAAAATAGTAAATATGACTCAATTAGCATTGTAAATAGCAAATATTTACATACCCCAATATAATAACTCACCATGCTTTGATCAAAAACACAAAGTTATTTAAATGCAAGGGCTTATGGGTATTTCCTTAAAGCCCACAGCAAAGGCAAAGTTGAGCACACAACACTATAAAGTTCACATATTTTTTAGCCTAAATAGCTTTACAACAACAAGCTTATATGCAGTTTCTCAGAAAAATACATCCTGTCTTTAAATAAATATCTAAACAGCAACTACACATCAGACATCTATAGGTAAATATTTCTTTTCTGTATCTGCACATCATACATTACATATTACATAAGGAAAATATTACCCATCATCAAAGTAGCAAATCATGTTATTATAATGAGGGTTATTATTCTGATCCAGATGGCTTTCTTAGAACTAAGCAGCGAAAGTTAAAGTACAAGCTTTAAAAAAGAAGAACTGTGATGTTTGTCCAGTGACAGTGGAGGTTTATGATTTGTCCCACCGCCGTACAGAGCTAAGACACCGTCAATGCTTTACAGCATTTTTGTCCTCCAGAAACACAATCTCAGGCTTTGATCCAGGGTTCAGTTTCTCATCCAGCATCTTGAAGTGCCAAAGCTCATTTGAAATAAACATCCTATGTTTATTACCATATACAGCAGACAATAAACTTTGTACACCACTTTGTATGAAGGTCTGGTCTAAAACCGCACTACAGCAGAATGACTTGTGTATGAAAGCACTCATTCTGGGACTGAAAGTGACCAGGTAATAATATTATGAAGGTCTTGCTCTGAGACTGATGGAGAAAGAGCAAACAACCTACTGGTTATTACTCCTGGCAGAATGCTGCCATTTATTGAGCGTAAAGGCAAGATGACTGTAAAGCTGAAGTCTCTAGAAATTTGAAACTGTGTGTGTATGTGTATACAGGAGTTTTCTGTCTGTGTATTAAAAGTGATAGGGACAGAATTTATGTGTGTGTGTTTAGAGGGCATTTTGTTTGATGAAATGCCTATGGGGCCAAGGGCCCCTGGATATATTTATGGCAGATGGCCTAATGAGGCAGTGGGCAGTAATGTCCCAAAGGAAGGCAGTGTTTAATTACTGCCTTCAGAATAGAGAGTATGGAGCTCATAGTAACACACACACACAACACACTTATTGGCCTTCCATAGGGAAGACTTTGGAGTAAAATGAAAACTCCTGGCTCCTTCTTGTGTCACAAATGATGCCACATGGTCTGACAGTGAAAGCCCTTTGTTTTTACCTGCCGTTATGGGGTTAGCTGAGATGTGCTGCTGCTTTTCAAAGAAATCAGATTTTGCCTGGCAGAAGAAACATTGTAAAAAATATCCATTAGAATTACATTTGAAGGGGTATACATTGACAATATCACAGACCTGAGGGTGGGCTTTTTTGACTTGATCCAGTAAACAACCAAGTGGCAACCACCCAGAACGCCCAGCAAGTTCTGCACGGACAAGCATAATTCAAAATCCAGTTATCTGTGCAATTGGTGTTGCTGGTGACAGAAATTGCGTGTTGCAGTTTTTTGTTACATTCACAGCCTGGTTTATGCGGTGAGCAGGTCATGTCTCTTGCTGACAAATGATTCTAAATGTCATTAAATGCCCATAATCAATTATGATATGAAAGTTTCTCCATTTTCATGATTTTAATGTGGTCATTATTGTAAAGCAAGAGGTACTAGGAATAATACATTTTGATGTCAAGGTGAGGGGAATAGGATAGAACGTAATAAAATGAAATGTTTCTACCACCAAACAGATACATTTAGATTTCCGCATCAGTGATCTGTTTTATGGCTGTCAATGTTGTCGCATATTTCGACAAACATTTCCAGAGTGTTTCAATTAACATCACTCTGTGAGATGGACATTCTCATTGCTCATGTCCTCACTTTTGCTCCTAACCTTCACGCTCCGAGTATTTACTTTTGATTTTGCTTACAGATTTATTTGCCTATTTACAAGAGTTCTCATTTCAACCGTCGTAAGAGCAGATTCACAGAAGGCATCTCTAGCCGATCCCTTTTATCTATCCTCAAATCCATTTAGTGACATCAGAAATACTATAAATTATAAAAATGCATGAATACAAAAAAGATGAATGTGGCAGTTACAGGCGAAAGCTGCAGTTATATAGGTGAGGAGAAAGAGGGGCATGACAGTAAATACTAAGTCCTGATAGGCTAATTGCTGTTGGCTTACGAATGAACTAATTTGCCACTGAGGTAGTTCTTTGTTTTGGGTCACAGATTCTACATTCAAGGTCATTATACCTTACTGCAGAATTATTATATCGTATTTTATCCTACATGTAAAAGAACTGTGCATAAATCAGCTCTTGTAAGATTCAAACCAATCTTTCTTTGATTAGTATTACAGTACTGTGTTAGTATTAGAGTAATTAGTATTATTGTTTTTGTATCATTAATGTATAAATTAATTAATAAACTACTTTCTCCTATCTCTGTTTATTATGCAGTGTCAACTAGAAGTAATTTCTATGTTAGTTTTTCAGTAAACACTGTGTTTTAAACCACTAGGTCTCTATGCAGCATTCACTGCTGCTTATTCCCTCAGCACAGGATATCAGTGGAAAAAACATGCTTGTGCACTATTTGGCTTTGTTCAGATCACAAACTTAAAAAAACCTGCCCAGCAGTTAAACTGTGTTTTTGGGTATAAAAATGTCTCATTCTACATTTGTGTATACCTAAAAAAAAACCTCAAAAACTGTAAGTGATATCACTGTGAGGATTTGTGCCAATAAAAAGTTAGTTTGATTCACTGTCTCTGTGCTGCAGGATATACTGCGCAATCTTTTGAAATGGATGTATATCTTGTGCCCTGTTCAATAGTAGTCAAATGCAACAAATGTGGCAATAGTTGTGAAGATGTGTCAGTACAGATGTGTCTTTTGTTACTCTTACCGTCAATGTGAAGAACATTGTGTGGCTTATGACACTGAAAGAATCTCAGTACAGAGAGCACAAGCCACTGAGTAAAGGAGGATCATAACGCACAGGTATCTGTGTCTATAAGAGACTGCCTATCTTTTAAGATGTGTCGTACACACACAACGAAGGAAATTTGTGAGTGTTCTCTAATGCTGTTAAAGAAAGCACTTCCCTGTAAGACCACTGATCCCTTTTCTGTCAGGTCCATTGACAAAACGTCCAGACCTGGCCTTTGACTTCAGGGCTGACAGCTCTAGTTTTCCTGCTATGTCAGGAAGCTATGTCACTGAGTCACTGAGGTGGACTAATCAAATTACTGTAAACTTTTTCCTTGTGTAGATTTTTTCCTGTTGTATCCTCCTTTTAAAAAAAGCACATGTAATGTCATTTTTTAAAGAAATATTTTTTAATATTTCTTAAATATTTCTTCAATAGAGTTAAGCTCTATGACAGCATCTGTAATGATGCTTAAGTCATCCTTGATAAGTGGGACTACTTTTCTAGGTGAAGGAACACTTAGTGGTGTGTTACAGATGTAGTTCCTGTGAGTGGAATATTTACATAGAATTTTTACATATGTTTATAGATGCATTACTAAAGGGCATGATAAAGCAAATGCAAAATAAAGGGTTTTGTAATCCTAGATCCAGACAGATCTGATTGTACCGAAGTGAAACAGTGGAACAGGGTTTTTGTTTACATGCTAATGCAGCTTCCTCTAGTCCTGCAGGGACTTCCTCTAGTCATAACAAACACTTACAAGAGTAAATATCATGTACTAGGAAGTGACACGCTGCAAGGAAGTAGGTTAGAAACATGTAGGTCACTGTGACAGGAATCCTGTACTGTGGCTCAGATCTGCAGTGAGAGTTGGAAAAAAACTGTTTATCAATTTGTCTATTTGTGTGTGTAACAAAAATAAATTCCTTATGAAAATTAACCATGGTTTTACTACAAATGAAACCAAATCCATTGTTGCTAGACTCAAACCACAAATTAACTGTGGTTTTGCTACAGCAACCATAGTTTAACCATTTGTAGTTAAAATGCGGTTATACAAATAGTTATCAATGCATCATAAAGCACTTTTACACTTAAACTATAAAAAATGGTTAATTTTTGTAAGGGTTTGTTAAGTCAATAATTCAATTACATTTCATGTGTCTGAGGTGGGTACATTTACTAAATATATTTATGAGGGTAAATTATTTAAACAAATGGTCACTTCTCTTTAAACATTATTTAGAATTGCCCACAATTTGTGAATTTATTCGCTGGACCTTATTTTATGAGGTCTAAATGAATTTATTTATTAGGTTAATAACCAGTGATTTCTAGACCAGTGGCTCCTCCACCGCACTAGTCTTTTGTATTGATTTTCTATTAGCCTTCGAACCCTCCCACACAAACTTGGTATTTGCTGATGCTTGCGGTGGCCCATCATACTGCCAGCCCTGCTAAACAAAACTCCTTATTATATTCACTGTTATAACATTTCATTATGACATCAAATGTTTTGTGAAAGGTGCACATCATTGTCTCTATTGTCTCCAAGTTCAACATCTGAAGAGATGAATAATACTTCTGACAATTTTGATTAAAATAATTTACACTCAGTCATATTATAAAAATGTATAATAAAGGTAATTATTAAAGTTATTATAATAAAGGTATTATAAAATCTATTTACACCCTTTGTGATGTTTTGAAAACATCACAGTTTTGAAATGGACCTTATTCCAGTTTTGAACCCTTAAATATGTGTACGGTTTTATATTATTCTTGTATCCTCTTGTGTTACTGAAAGTTAGTTTTATTGCATTGTCAGGGCTTTATAAATGTCTTAAAGTCCTTGATTTAGCATCACAATTTCAAAACTCGTATAGAATGCCTGTTGCAACAAAATAAATAGACTGCGCCTACTAAAATGATGTAGCACTAGACTGCACAATAGCCCAATAATGTAAGCCTGACAAGTACTGATGGAAATCAAAACAGAAAACGCCTATTAGTATTGTGACTTTTCAGGCTTTTGTCTCGGGTAGCATCTTCAAAGAGTCCCATGAGGGCAGAATCCTCCTCATAAAAATGAATATGAGAGCGTGTGAAAGGAAGAATTGTGTGGCAGGCTATTCTCAGGTTCAGTGGTTCATTTGATAGGGACTTTACCAAGCAAATAAATAAAAGATGTTTTGCTGTATCGGGCACTTTTCGACAAATTAAACTCAAAGTAGCGGAACGAACCATCTCCAGTTACCCCCAGCTCCTGTGGCGACGACATGGAGCATGTGAACGCTGTGCGATGTCATTGACTACTCTAGTGGCATACTGAAGGGCTGCTACATCACTCTAAAAACAGAGAAATCAGGCTTTAGCTAGCTTGTGTGATCTGTTCACATCAGGGCAGAAAGCCAAGTTTATTGGAAGTTACTACCAGGGCAGTATTTAATGATGGATAATTGAGTTACTCTTGCCAACAGCAATAACTGGGAACTGGTTGTAGACATTTAACAGATTGTCTTCTGTGTGTATAACATTATTAAAACTGTATTGAATAATAAAATGTTACATTACACATTGTGTAACAGATAATGTGGTCAAAGGGCCATTATTTATAATAATCCATATTATATTGGCTATCATGATCAGTATTAAAATTATTTAATTTGCATTGACTTTAAATTATTTGATTAGCTTAAAGTTTCTGCCTAGTAGTGGATTGCAATATGTAAAAATATAAAAAACAATCAGCCTAGTAAACATTACTAGGACATAACAACATTACAACATTACTCCAGATTAATTTATAGCATTTTATTTATGATCTACGTATGGATCTTTATTGATGGCCCAACCAGCTAACCAGTTTTGTTTTTCTTATTGTTTTGTTTTGAATGGGTATTCTGAGCTTCAAACTATCTATCAGGGATATTATGCTCCCCATATAGGTATGTTAAATAAAATAAGGGATTTGAAGGCCCCTTCTAAATCACAAGATGAATCAATTAGCTATTCCAACTTGCATTATTATAAAATGAGAAAAGTAAGGAACATGTAGTATGTAGCCAAACTGTCATCTACTGTTTAGTGGTCTTTATACAAGAATATTGGACTGCTCAATGCCACAACTGACCAATTAGTATCAACTATTCCAGAGAAGAATTTACTGCTGTAAAATACGTTTTTACTTTATGAGAGAATTTATTTTTTCACTGTATTCTTTGAAGTCCTGGGGGCTAAACTAAGGCTTATTTTAAAAACAAAAGGGTCCAAACTTAAGACTTTCTGCACTTCTGTTTTCTAGAGAGCTCTGATTCCTCAGATCTTCATAATATTTTCTTTACATATTTCTTTCTCTAAACTATACCAAACTATCTACATGATGGTTTTCTTTTTAAAAAGTACAAACCATTCATCTCCGTTTTGGTGAAACATTTCTGACAAGCATTCCAGCCCCTGATCCACAGACTGTCAGGAGAAGTTGCAGGAAGCCGTCGGGGATCTGGATCAGATACTACCTCTCTTCCCTCTCAGCTCCCTGGGGTCTCGCTGATGTCTGTTGAATCCTTTTTTGTTTTTCCACACTTTCTCTGCGCTCCTCAGCAATCTTTTCCCTTGCGCTCTGAGCGCAGCTTCCCATGTTTGCCAGCTGTTATCTAAGTGTCCTAGTTTTTGGGTGATCTAGCTTGCCCTCCCCCTCCACTAAAACTCACTCATATCTTCCCTTTAGATGTTCACGTTTAATTTACCAAAGAAAGTTAATGATGAAGGTAATTGGGGGCTGGAGGTTAGGAAATGAGAAGGTCCCTTTTCTTAAGTTTAGTTATATTTAAGTAGTTGAAATAGACCTATTAATAATTAGTACCCATGTAAATTAAATATTTTTTAGGCCAAACAAAAACATATTCACTCCAGTACAACAGGTCGTGTTCCAGTATATACTACAGTAAATTAGGTGAGGCAATACACCTTTTAGCTCATCTCATCTCACACCTATCATAGATGGAAGAAGAAACCAATAAAAAGTTATATATGGAGTGCATAGTAATGAGTTTCGATTCAAAACCTTGTTCACAGCAAATATTCACTCTTGGTGTGAACAGGTCTTAATACTTGCTTCTGAAAAGCTGTGATTTGAAGGTTGGCTGGATTTTTAATTGACATTTTCTTCCTTTCAGTCACCTTTGATAATCTACTGAGCTGTTTACAAAATCAAAGTCTATAGTTAGACTAATTAACTGTATTACTTGTCTTGGCTGAAGAATTGTAAAAGTAATTTGTTTACCAATAGGTCTTGCAGGCCAAATGTATGATGGATGAAGCTAGTGTGATCTTTCAAATTTTCTGGTGACATTTATTTCCTCATAAGAATACTTCTAAAACTTTTTGTGATCTTTGACAAAGTTCTTGAATTTCTTAGGCAGGACTACTGGAAAGATCAGAGATCTCCAGAAAAACACTGGCACATTATAAACACATGTGGTCACCAAAGCTGGAACACAGAGTTCCTCAGTCTCTCAGATGCAAAGGATTCTGGGCTGAAGACCATATAATCCATGAAATTTGGCTATGTCGCAGCCCTTGGTCAGCAGATCATAATGTTTTGAGGCCAGCACACAATACATGAGTGCTCTGCCAGCCCTGTTCTGTTTGGTTGGACATATGGGAATGAGGGAAAGTGTGTTGTTGTGTGTGTTAAGCAGAGTGCTGTTTCTCATTGGATTATCTCTTATAGTCATCCAGTATCTGCATGTCCATCCATGAGGAACAGGGTATAGGGGAAATTTAATGTGGGGCAGCCCTTAACAAATCTTATCAAAGAGTGAGCGAGCGGGTGACCTGCCCGTGCACTGCTGTTGAATGGCCTGGGAACTGCTGTGATTTAAAGTGCTTTTAAATGAGGGGGGGCCTGATTGTGGGGGCTGTCTGAAGGGGTACATATATTTTCCTGGCATGTGCCCACACAACAAAAAAAAACCCCATCCCAATCGACCTGAATTATAGACAGAATTGCAATCAGATGCGAGTGATTAATGTCTGGCGCTGATGTGGATTTCACATATTAATACATCATGGCCATTATTATAAATTCAATACCAATTTTTTGCTTATTTGTCAGCCTACAAGGAATGAATGATGCTGCCAGAGGAAAGTATTATGTAATCCATATCGTCCTGTCACATTAAATGTTCTCATCTCTGATATTTGGGATAGTTCTGATCTATCAAGCAGGAGACTGACATTCTCATTACACCTACATTCCCAAGTAATTGTATTTAGTTTGCTCTCAGGTCTAGTCTGCTCTCAGGTACATTTATCCAAGTTGTGCAGTTAAGATGTTAACATATTTCTACTGTAAAACAAGACACATGCTGATTAAAAAACTTGTTTATCACCGCAATAATAAATCATTATAATAAATATAATAAATTCCCTGTTGTTATGTAAGCCTTTTGCATATAAACACTTCAGTCTGGTGTCAAAATAATCAACACAATAATACATCTTTTGTATGACAGGCAAAAATGTTCCACTCCTGATATTTGAAGCCAAAGGATATTGGTAGCATGCAGCTCCTATTGTGTCTCTTCAAGGCCCAAGTATTGCTAAATGCTTGTTTTTCCATAATGTGCTTGAGGTTACATAACAGCAGCTTCACCAGCACTGCTCATAGCTAATGTAGAGCTAAAATGACCACGCTTGATCTCACTGTCTGCAGCTATTATCACACCAGGCTACTGACAGTGCACCATGTGCTAAAGTTATTTAGCTTTCAGCTAATCTATTGTAAGTTATGTAAGGTGAAATTTATGTTTTTGCAGATGTAAGGTGTCCTGCTTTGTGCCTGACAGGCTGACAAGGCCCTACCCCCATATTTAACCCTGAACCTAACCATATTGAACCATATGGGGAAAGGAGGGGCAGGTATTTTTTTGGCATATACACTTTGGGTTATGATGTTTCCTCATTTGTAATTTGCATTAGATAAAAGGTTTTTGCTAATTAAATTAATAAATGGTAAATTGTTGGTAAATATACAATTGTTGGTTGTATATTGTTATAACTTAATCTGTTTTCAAGTAATAAAATCCATTCCATGTAAATCTGAGTTCCCCTTTCAGAGCATTGGGCAAGAGAGCTGCGCACTGGGTCACGCCTACTCGGAAGCGTGTGTATAAAGCTGGCCGCTGCTCACTTTCATTCAGATTCTTGCTTCGGAGCTGAGTGTGTACATCGCATTCGCGCTGCACGTTCTGCTGTGTTTGGACGGCATTTTTTCAGCGGTTCTCGTTCCGGTCTTCGGTGGTTCCCCTGTGTGCCTCAGCAGCCTAGCGTTCTCTCTCCGCTCTCACTACCCTCGATGGGGGCCTGCCAGGGGATACGCGGAGATCCCTCAGGTGGAGCATGCAGTTGCGGTGCACCTGTGCCCGCAAAATGCTGTAACCTGGCGGGACCGGCCGCGTCTCCCATCCCGAGCCGGTAAGACCACAGCAGCACTCGCTGCCAAGGCTTACTGTGCTGCAGGACAGGCAGCCTCCGCCCTGCATGCTATGGCCATCCTGCAGGTTCACCAGGCCAAGGCACTTGAGCAGGTCCATGAGGGTAGTTCCGAGCCAGGGTTGATGCAGGAGCTGCGCATGGCGACTGACCTCACCCTCCGGGCGACAAAGGTCAGGGAGCGTGCCCTTGGGATTGGCGATGTCCACCTTGGTGGTCCAGGAACGCCACCTGTGGCTAAACCTTACGGGGATTCGGGATACGCATGCAGGCCCGTTTTCTTGATGCACCCCTCCTCCAAGGTGGCCTTTTCGGTGACACTGTCGAGGGCTTTGCCCAGCAGTTCTCGACAGTCCAGCGGCAGACGGAGGCCATCCGGCACATCCTCCAGTGGCGTGATTCCACCTCTGCGGCGTGGCCTGCCCCCCGTCTGCTCGTTCCCGAAGGCGTCCGCCTGCGGCTGCTACACCTGCTCCATTTAGGACCGAGCCACAGCCCCCTCCCCGTCGAGCCAGCCGCAAAAAGTCAACGCCCGCTCCTCAGGCCCCTGACAAGCCCTCCAAGAGGATGGCTAAGCGGCCCTGAGTTGCGTTGCCTGGAGGGAAGAGGGACTGCCTTTTTTCAGGAAGTGGTGATGGCACCGCTCTTTCCCCAGGTGGAGGGCCGGGTGGAGAATCCTTTGTTTTCCTTTGGTCTGCCACCATTTTCAATAAAAGAGCAGTTTCCTTGCCGTCTGGGCTAAACTGGATGCTGGCATGTGTTAGTTCGTACAGACAACACAGTGATGGTGGCATATATCAACTGCCAAGGCGGGTTACGTTGACGTCGTATGTCTCAACTCACCCCGTCTCCTCCTCTGGAGTCAGCAGCGACTCAGGTCGCTTTGCACCACCTACATTCCGGGCGAGCTCAACCGTGCAGCCGATGCGCTCTCACGGCAGCTGTCAGGCCCAGGAGAGTGGCGACTCCATCCCCAGGCGGTCCAGCTAATCTGGAGTCGATTCAGGGAGGCACAGGTGGACCTGTTTGCTTTCACTACACATGGGGCACCATTTCCCCTTGGTGATCCCACATGTGCATTCTTCACGGTACGGTTTCCATATCGGTGGACCTGTGTCTTTCCTTTGGCGCCGTACGGCTGCCAGTCTCTGTGGGCAGTGAGCCGTCCCAGTAGGTAGGACCTGCACAGAGACATTTTCCATAGGTAGTACTGCCGGATCAGTCTATACCTCATTTCCACATATTACCTCCTTTTAGTGGGGTGTGGCCTCCGCAACACCTTTCCTCTGGAACTGGCATTTTTCCCCAGTGTTTCTTGTGGATATACCGCGAGAGGAAGGAGACCTGTGCACCGAGGTGCCTTCTCCTGATAGGAACGATTGCCACAATCCCTGGGCTGCGATGTGCTGCCTGCACTGAGCGCTGGGAAGGTTACGGAGGCAAGGGAACTGTTTTACAGAGGCACGCTTTGCCTGCCCGTACTGAAATTCCTAGCCCGTAATGTGGGTTGGCTTGCGGTATTTTCCACAGGGACCCCATACGTCAGTCCGTTGACATAACGTCGAACGTGACTGACTGAAAGGGAACGTCCTGGTTACATACAGTCCAGCGGCAGACGGACGCCATTCGGCACATCCTCCTGTGGCGTGATTCCTGCAGCTGCTACACCTGCTCCGGTGAGGACCGAGCCACAGCCCTGTCCCCGTCGAGCCAGCCGCAGGAAGTCAATGCCCGCTACTCAGGCCCCTGACAAGCCCTCCAAGAGGATGGCTAAGCGGCCCTGAGTTGCGTCGCCTGGAGGGAAGAGGGACTGCCTTTTTTCAGGAGGTGGTGATGGCACCGCTCTTTCCCCAGGTGGAGGGCCGGGTGGAGAATCCTTTGTTTTCCTTTGTTCCGCCACCATTTTCAATAAAAGAGCAGTTTCCTCGCCGTCTGGGCTAAACTGGATGCTGCCCGACAGTGAGAGATGCGTTGCCTCCTCACTCCCTCACTTACTCAGTCCTTCGCCAAGGTGGGTGTGGGTGCGTTTGCAGGGCGCGTTGCCTTCTCATGCACCCCTGCCTGCCAGTCAGGGCTGGTTGCTCAGCCTCCTCTTCGGCTTGAGCCCAGCCCTGGCACTTCTTTGGGCACGTCTCTCGCCCCCCTGGTACCACTTGCACGGAGTCTGGGGGCCTGGCTAGCGCTCTCCAGACCGTCTCGTTGGCTCCTGAAGACAATCAGACTTGGCTATGCGATTCAGTTCACCAGGCGAACCTGCACTGAGGCCCTGCACTGAGCGCTGGGAAGGTTACGGAGGCAAGGGAACTGTTTTACAGAGGCACGCTTTGCCTGCCCGTACTGACATTCCTAGCCCGTAACGTGGGTTGGCTTGCGGCATTTTCCACAGACCCCATACGTCAGTCCGTTGACGTAACGCCGAATGTGACTGACTGAAAGGGAACGTCCTGGTTACATATGTAACCCCTGTTCCCTGAAGAAGGGAACGGAGACTTTACATCCCCCTGCCGCAAGCCTTATTCACCGCTGATTGACCGGGACACATCTCGGCTCCTCAGCAAAAACCTGAATGATAGCGAGTGGTGCCGGCTTTATACACCCGCTTCCGGTTAGGCGTGACCCGGCGCGCAGCTCTCTTGCCCATTGCTCATTGTCTTATTCCTATCAATGCTCATTGGCGTGTTTTTTTTTCTACTTGAAGGTGATAGGACTCTTAAGCAAGACCCCATACGTCAGTCCGTTGACGTAACGTCTCCGTTCCCTTCTTCAGGGAACGGGGGTTACATATGTAACCAGGACGTTTGTTCTCTCAGAGTGATAGGGAATTTTTTAAGTTAGTTTCTGTTTCTGGGTAGCATCATCCACCGCAAAACCTCATTGGTCCAAAAACATTAGATGTATTCTAACTGGTTGCGACTGTGTTATGTTTTATACAGTGTTATATGTTTATTT
>JAZGTI010005344.1:4851-25637 GCA_036877585.1 Botia kubotai
TAGAGGTTTGTGTGTTGGTTCAGTCACACTGCGTGTAACATGACACACTCCGTTAAACAAATAGCACAGTATTAAAGATTTAGCCATTTGAAGCATTCATCTTACAAAAATGTGCGTTTGAACAACAGGGACACTTAAAAGTATGCGTCTCCTCATCCAATCAGAGGTTTGAAAAACTACAACTCCACAGACAAACAGCCATAAAAACACAGCGAGCGCTATGGAAACAGTGGGTGCTTAAAATTGTACAGTCACACAAGTGCTAAATTATTAAATTATTAACAGACAACAAATATATGTGTTTATATATATATATATATATATACATACAATGAAGTTATATAGCATTTGTGGCTGCAGTTTTACAATTGTACACAATGTAAAGTTTACACGATGCCCGCTGAGACAAACAGTGAGTGATTACAGCTGCACACTTTCTGTGGCCACTCTCTCCCTCTGCAACCTGCCCTCACACATCCTGTTAGCAACATTGTTCATTAAATACGGCACTGCTTCAGCTTCCCAGCAGTCTTTGAAAGAGTCTTATTGGGAGTCATCAAACAGAAGCACTGGGATAATGACACTGTCAGAAACAGGACGAGTGATATCCTGAGAGCAGTCCTCGCACATCGCGCCATCAAAAGGTCCAGCAGAGGTCTAAATCATACGCTAAAAACACTCATTTACTTTAATGAAGTCCCAGAAAAATCGCCAGCCGTCAATTAGCAGTCAAATCTTAAGAAACGTTCATGCGAATTTGACTTTCCCTAATTATTTAGGTGAAACTCGACATCTTGCTTATGTGGAGGCGCAGAGCTCAATTTACACTGAAATAAGTTTATTCTAGAAGCGTGACAAGATTTTTGCTTTTCACTTTAAGTTGTTAAAACGAGCGTGTGGATTTTTAACATGACTACCAGTAAAAAATACATCAAGAAAACTTGTGATTGTTGAACACGGGCACAACGTGTCCTTCATTCATTTCATGTCTACAGGTTTTTACAGCATGTTTTTCAAATCTTTGAAAGTGAGTTCACCAGATCTCTAGCAAGCAATTAAATTTTTAGTCTTTCCCACAAAATCAAATTTGATTGAAATATCGCCTCAACTACTTTCATGGACACAGATAAAAGACTTTGGACATTTTGCAGTATTTTCATATTTCAGTGTTTCTTCAGTTTTTCCACAAAGAAAACATAATGTTTTATGTTATGTAATAAACATAATTTATATGTTTATATATATTGATATATGTTCACATCTGTTGTGAAATATTTGTTCCTGAGATAGTCCCTTAAATTTATCAAGATCTTTCCACATCTGGTCTATACACCCAATGAATCAATGTCCTGCAGCTGTCTGCAGTGATTGTTTGTGTTGGATTACAGCCTGTATAGGTTTGTTGGGGCAGGAGATTAAACTGAGGGACAGAAGCTCATCTCTGAGTGACCGGGGCTTCATCGCTCTTATCGTGTGTTTGTGTGTGTGTGTGTGTTTACCGTGGCCCAAGATGGCGGAGGGAATATTTGCCTGAGGCATCCAACAGCATCAGTCTCACTCTTGCTCTGGTCATCGTCCTCTCTAGTGATTTACTAAAATCTCGTTCTGTTCTCACCTGCATTCTGCAACCTCCCAACTAACAGGGAACGTTCTCCCAAAGTTGTCTCAAAGTTCTCAAAAAATGTGGTTTTGTAGTAACCTTATAGTTGTTAAAAACATTTTAAAAACATTACAGAATTTAAAAATGTTTGAATAACGTTTGTTTTAACAAACAATAACATTAATACAACTGGACAAGATTTTGAACATTACTAAAACATACAAAATAACGTTTGAAACACTTTTGGAAATGTTAGGGAAATGTTCCCACAATCTGAAACTGTTCGCTGGGCTCAGGCTGACCCAGGATCTGCCCAAATCTGCTTTAAAAGACATCAGCCTCCAGAGGCACATCTGTGAGCAGAGCCTCGCACCATTTCTCTGGAAATCTCTGTTTGCTCATTTCAGAACGTCTCATCTCCACAGCATATGGCGATAGAAGTTTACCGATTGTTTCAGTAAATCACTGCAGCTTTTAACTTTTTGCAGCCTTTTACCGAGCTATCTAACATCAGGATTTCAGCCTGATTAGCCAACTCTCACGCGGAGGTGATTTAGCATGTGTGCGGAGGTGAGAAAGGGGTACGTGGTTCATATCGCTCTTAAAATGGCCGCTGATGACGGCGGTCTGATTTTGGGAAGCATTGATGGTTTCGAGCGTGCAGTATGGTGGAGCAGGTGTCTGACAGCGCGACCCATAATTCCCTCTGTCTCTTCAAGACGCGCTCACGATCAGCAAACAACATGTGTGAAGACATGTAAACTCCATCACGACATACCTCGAGGTGTCCAACATCTGTGTTCTGACAACATCAAAATGGAACTGCAACACATTTTGTGGTCCTAAAAATAAAGAGGAATTTATATGAGGTCAATATATATAATTAAAGCTGCAAGGCGTAACTTTCGCCTCTCTAACAGAAAACGTACTTTTCCTCACATATTTAAAGTCAAATGAAGCCAAACTGACAATTCCCAAGACATCTCAACTTATACATCATTATTATAAATTTACTGTTGTGAATCAAGGCAAGGAGACAGTTTTGACCGCTGATCTGTCTTGTATTTGAACACATATATATAACACATAATTTTGTTTTTATGGATTGCAGCTCTAATGGGCAATAGAAAAAAAGTATTTTTTTTAGAAAAAATATAATTTCCCATGCAAATCTTGATGCCATGATACTGTTATGAGTTGTTACCAGGGTGTTGCTATGCAGCAAAACACCTACTTTTAAATATTATAATATTCATATTTTTGAGAAGGCATTCAAAGCAACTTCATTCCTTCATTCCAAAACACGGCATGCAAGTTATGTTACGTTAAAAAAACATTTGAGCAACATTACTGCTAGAACATTTTTGATAACTTTAAGAAAACGCCTAAAAAGTTAGCCAGCATTCCAAGAATGTTAGCTGGGATTTCAAAGCTGCTAACTTTGTTTAAACCTGTTTGTTAGTTACCACTGTTTAACAGGCAAAAATAAACACAGGCGTTAGAAGTGCACATCCAGTAATTATATCATAACATCCATCCAGGCATTTGTCTGTACTGTCTTCTGTATCATCTGTAGGGTCACAGGGAGCGCTGGAACCCCTCACAGCCTCTCGGCCTGAAGGTTTTATGAACACAAGGGCTTTTATAATGTTAATCAGATGTTTGTTGAATGTTGCTTTCTAAATGAAGCACCTCGGCAAAGAAAAACAAAAACCTCAGACGACGAAAACCAGAAGCCAGGCGTGTTTCGAGAAAACACGAGGGCTGGCAGACGTCACCATGACGACAGGATTAGATTAGAGCCGGTTAATGTGATCTGTGATGTGATTGGTTTAGATAATATGTGATTAGATGTGATTAAAACAGATGAGATTACAACCGCATTCGATTTTCATACAGCACTAGTTGACTTGGCTCTGGATGAAGGGGGGACAATTTAAAAACAATAGAATTACATGAAAGAAAATCAGCCCGGGTGGGCGGGCATCACACTCTCCTCCAGAATCACTAATTACATTAATTGATAATAAAGAACGTGCGAGAATGTTCATATTACTTCTTTGTTCCTGCGTGTTTTAACATATCGGCGGCTCCATTTAGAGCGTCATTTCATTTACTGCTGTGCATTTAGTGAATAATATTTCTGAATTTATTGAACATCAGTATTCAGTCAGTAACACTGAGCTGGTGGAGGTCACAGAGCGTCACACAGCCACAGGTGTGACCGAAGCCGACTGATCTCTCTCTCTGTTGTGCTACATGGCTGAGCAAGACTTCAGTTACGGTAAAATATATATGAACAAATGGAAGTTGATAATACGTAAAGAAAGCTTATCGCTAACAAACGAATCTAAATGGTTCAGTGGGTTAAATTCAGCATTTTTGCTAATGAACATTAAATTCCGCCTACAAGTTAAAACTAACTTTTTTTGGGGGTTAAAAATATACACAACTCAGTTATTGACACGACAGATCAATGTTCAACACGATCACTGTATCGTCTCCCGATGCACAACAGTAAGGCATGTCTTCATGTCTTCTACACAGAAGTCTGTCAGCAGACGTGTCGGCCTGCATTGACACGCTATGAGCACATCTGCACGGCTGCTCGAGTCGCTACGATTACAGCGTACTTTAACACCTCGGTACAGCGCGAGGGTCTGCGGGTCACTCGATGCTGCAGACGCTCCCTCCACGCATCTGCATCTGCATCTCAGCTTACCCGCCGGTCAACACGCAAAAAAACCATGCGCTCATTCAGAAAGAACGACAATCAGACAACATTGTGTTCCGCCGAGCGAAACACCGAGATTTCACCCAGCGCGCTAGCAGATAAAGCTATTGTTCGAATATTAGTTAATGTGGTGAAATTCGTTAAGGTTTGGCCCTCCAGTAAACAAATATTGGCACGGAAGAGCGAGTGTTTGGGGAACTCCTCTGCCAGAAGAAGGGCAGATGGAAATGTGATATTCGTACAATCCCATCGGCTTTGCCAAACGCCTGTGAAATTAAATCCAGTTTAACAGATCACGTCGCCCTGCGGCTCATTGTCTAGATAGATGTGACAAATTTATCACAATTAGAAGTTGGAGGTGGGACCCTGTAATTCAGTTTGTCACGGTTCTCCACCCAACACGAGTGCACGGTGATGACGACGCTCAGACGTGTGATGTAGAAGCTACTTTAACACGGAGCTCAATCTGAGCCGCCCATTTCACCAAGTATATTTTCTATTTCAAGAAACATTGAGGAACATTCATTGATTCTAAGTGTTAACCTTAAATCTGTTTGTTTTGCTGCAAATTATGTAAATAAATAAAACCACCAAAAAAACAAAACAACCAAAAAATGCCACAACTTTCATACACTGCAATGTTACAACATTATGTATTAGTGGGTAAATAACCACTGAGCTCTAACCACTGAGCTTTCCTGTAACTCAGTGGTTAGAGTATGGCGTTAACAACGCCAAGGTCATGGGTTCGATCACAGGGATTGCACATACTCAGAAACAATGTATAGTATAACGCAATGTAAGTCGCTTTGGATAAAAGCGTCTGCCAAATGCGTAAATGTAAATAAGTGGCTAGCTACCACTGACTAGCGTTATCCAGCTACCACACTTCATATGATCTCTGTTTCCATTTAGAATAGCAAATGTTGAAACAGCTTAAAGTTACATTGACTTACAGCTTAAACAAAAGCACCATTAGTTAACAGCCTCAGAGCGCGAGGTGCTGCAGGTCTGTCTGCAAGGTTTATATATTAGCAATTTGAGGGCTGTTTTTTACTTCCAGAACCCTGTTGAGGTTTATCCTCAGATTTACCTCAGATAAAACGCTCTGTTCTGCAGTTACCTCACTGCGTCTCTCTGTGACGGTCGAATGCATGAATGTAAGACAAGGTGCTATCAAAACTGGCCCTCATTAAAACAGGCGGACAGCCTCACCGCATGCTGGCTGGACGTGTAGAACAAACATGTCTATTAAAGGAAAGAGGCGAGGGGAGGGGTGAGCCAGAAGAGGGTTGGCCCCCTGCCAGGGCTAAATTGCAGCCTGAAAGTGTCTCCTTGCCATATGGGTTTTCCTGTAGCGCTGAATGAGACTCAGTGCAGGTTAAGATGTGTCAGATATAACTGGGGATTAATTGGTACTGGGAATGTTCTGGGCCATCTGCGCCATCAGTCTGTTCATCTCAGGAGCCCCTCCCTCGCACCCGAGCACCAGCGCTCTGAATGGAGCATTGTGTGTGTGTGTGCGCGCAAGTACCAGACTGTTGAAAATCCTGAAATTGATTAGCCAGAATAATCCTTCCTGTGTATGAACTCCACTCCACCTCTCTCTCTCTCTCTCTCTCTCTCTCTCTCCCTTTGAAACACCTCTGTCAAGAAATGTTATGTAAAGTAACGATGACATTTTCTTCTGACAGTGTAAAACTCAACTGGGTCTCTCTCTCTCTCTCTCTCTCTCTCTCTCTCTCTCTCTCTCTCTCTGTAAAGACACGCAGGGCCGAATGAAAAAGCTCTGAGCGTGAACATTCAAACGAATTCTTGCGCTACTAACGCGCAGATCAGAGACACGCAGATCTCAGTCCATCTCTTGTTGCAGCGCGCGAGTCGTCACGATTTCAAAAATGCATTTGTGAGTGAAAGAGAATCAGACTGACAGCATTTAACAGGTGTTTTTTATCAAAGTCATTTTTAAATCATTAAGACTTATGTAATGATCTGATAAATAACTCAATACGTGTATGTTATATATACAAATAACACACACATACAAATTCATTTGATAAGAAGGAGATTAAATTACATTTTCTAAAAATGGTTAAAATGTTAAATAAAAATGACAGCAGTGCTTACCTGTCCAAATCTGTTGCCGTCCCAACGCCAGGGTGTTGCTATGCAGTTGCTAAGGTGTACTGTGTACTGCGGTCTGTAGTGCTTCGCCACACAGTCTAGGCTGTTCTTTGTGATGTCATGATTCAATATCATTATTCATAACGGTGATACAAACAGAGCAGGACGAGTTACAGACCAAATATTGTGTAAATCCTCAACCCTAATTATAATAATGAACAGTAATACTGAAGAGCTGATCAGAATTACCACATCCCTGTTGAAATGAACAGCTAAAATCAGCCGAAGCTGACTGGTTTAGCTGATCTCCAGGCCTGGTTTTAGCTGGTTTAGCAGGTTGGTTTTAGAGGGGTTTTGTCTGGGTGACCAGCTGACCTAGCAACTAAAACCAGCTTTGCATGGCTGGGAGGCCTAACTTAAACCACTTATTTTCTTAAACTGAAGCTGATTGGCTGGTTTTAGCTGTTTATAGCAGCAGAGATTACCATGTCTATTCATATTGATTTCCAGAATGTACATTCAGATTGTCAGAAAGGTCATAAAACTTTTGTTTACGGTTCAGATATTATCCCACATTTTCATATTTAAATGTGAACTAATGCTGTGCTAAGTGTTTTATAATGTTTGCTAATGATTTATTAATGTAAATGTAAACTTCAGTTACCCAAATATTGATTCCCGATCAACACTCTTTCTGTGTGAATGAGATTAAAGCAGAAACTGGTCTCACGTGCACACGATCTCATTACGACGGCCTGTAAGTTATACACGCGCTGAAATCCTTGTTGATTGGTTAATCATTCAGAAAAAAGCCCCTGATGACCGGCCTCGTTATGTAATGATATGAATTTATGCTCTGAATGCATTAACCGCCAGACTACAAACTGCAGACCGCTCGGAATATCCTAATAAAGGCCAACTGCTGGAAATCTCCAGTGCTCTGGAGAGCAACACAAATTAAATAAATTCAGATCATAATCAAGAGCAGCTACCCACAGTCTCTGCTGGAGACCGTAATTCATGATAAAACCTTAGAGATGTGAGAAATCGTCCACTAAGTGCTGCACAACACAGCGAGCTTTTTAAATGATAATATGAATGATTGTATCATTCTGTGTTTATCGTCTTACGTGACAACGGCTTTACCATAAAAACTACTGCAGCAAAGACTTCATCCAGAGACTTAATGCAGAAGAAACAGGCAACTGTATTTTTATGATATTAAATAAAGTATTTTAGCCAGTTTGAAAGTCGTTTAAAAAGAAAATCAGCTACTAATTTACAGTTATTACTTTCGGTTTACGGTAAACTGAAATTTTGCTTCCTGAAACAAACTAGTTAAAACAGACAAATGTGTTTGTTTATTTCGTTCCAAAACTAAAGTTGCTGCTTTATCGCTTAACTGCCGACTACAGCAGCGTTTAACAGAAATAAAACCTCATCATTTATTGATTTGAGTATATTTACAGTCTGCACGTTCTTCTCATTGTTGTCCAGTTTGAGATTTTATTTCAATTAAATTTTCAACCCACCAGAATGTTTTGGTCCCGCAGTAATGCTAGCAGAACGTATAACATTATATATTATATATATCAAATATTCTTTTTAAAAATGTTACAAAAACATTTTAAATAACGTTCTTTAAACTTCTCTTTCTAGAACTGTAGGTTTTTATTTCGACAAAATGATATTTTACCAAATGAAATGATGGAAACGTTCTTACAACGTGAAATTGCTAGCTGGAGTGTTTCCTCATTTGTGAGGTCACTTCCTGTTGAGATTGTAATGAGACGTCTGACAGGAACTATTTAAACTCAAGAGCAGGCTATATAAATGACAATGGGTGAATTTTTTAGTGAAATTATTGTCAAGCAGTCTATGGTTACTTGGTGCCAAAGTGGCTTCACTCTGGAGTGTGAACTTGTTTACACACAGGGTGTGTCTATCTGTTCTGCTCACTGCTGTTATAAGTAGAAGATTAACACAGCATGACGTCACCCACTGTCTGCCCGTGAAGTTTATAATCCAGGGAAATGTGGGGGTCTCACCTGAGCTCCATTCAACGTGGCACATCCTGGTATCACCAGCGCTTGCTTTCGCACAAGCCGCCCGTGTGATCTTCCAGAAACAGCTTATGGTGCTTCAAGAAGGAAATTGAAAAAGGTTGTAATCCTCACACCCCTGTGTGCATGAGTACACTTACACCAATGAACACACACGCGCTCACAAACTAACACACACACTTCTCACACACACAACACTGCCCGGCTAACAGCAGGATTATACAAAGGCCTAATCCCCACAGTTGTCCACTCTGATGCTGCCTTTGGAGACCGAAGTTTCAAACCGCTGCGAGATCTCTCGCTGGTCGCCACCTGTGCTCCAGGAGCATGCACTTCCTGTTTCTGTGTCCTGAAATGGTCACAGAACAGCAGAACATGGTGGTCAGTTCTGCTTTAAGCCATATTTACACCACAAAAAGCCGCATGTAAAGGTGCATTTAGGTGTATTTATGCGACGTTTGGGTTGCAATTCTTGCACCCTAAAACTGTTAGCTGGGTGCAACACTGTGGATGTACCTATTTACCCCCTCTCAGGAAGAGAAGCCTCGCCATCGACACAATAAATGCTGATAAATTACATTTGTTAAGGATTCAAACAGCTCATTCCACGGCGTGGAGTTGAGCCCCGCTCGTGTCACGCTCTGATGACACGGCCCTCCGTTCACACTGAAACACAACAAATTACAACATGACATAAAATCATTTCCAGCGTGGCCATTTTGTTCTGCTCTTAAGGGTGAACTCCAGGGTAATAAGATTCATAAAGGAGCCTCTGTGTGTTTTATTATTAACACTAAAGCTCTGTTTCGAAACCTAGCAAGCTGTCAACAGCATATGTAGTCTTTTAAGGCAACATCTTATCTGAAATGATCCCTCATATGTGACTGAATTAGCACACTCTAAATAGACAAGTGAAGTACGTGATTTTTAACAACAGATTATTAACAGATCGTATGAACAGATATGTTCTTTTAAATAATCATGAACCGCGACCATCGTGAACTGCATGAATATAAACAAGCAGTTTTGAAAGAGGACGTTTTTTAATTAGGAAATAAGCATTTGTATCAACTTGTTAGCCATCTCGGTCGCAATGCGAGTTTGTCGCAATGCATTGTGGGATTACCTTCTGTACCATTCTATCTAAGCAACTTACTAGAGTTTGTAAATGTATGTTTTATTAGAGGACTGTTGTTATAAACTAAACACAGAATATATACATGACGATTTGGATGATCTTGCCGCCTTTGTCTTGTCATGGCAAATCTAACGGATCACATCCTAAATTCACAGTCACATCCAATGCACACGTGTCTGATGTCTGTCTGATCACTGATGACTGTTACTCTCAGAGCGTCACACAGCGTTCTGTATAACGACACCTCAGCCAATCAGAGCACAGATCCATCATCACTACATCACAACAGCTCAAAAGACCTCTCTCTTTTCTATCTATCTATCTCTCTGTGTATCCGTCTATTCATCTATCCCTCCATACATCCATCTTTCATCTGAAGCAAGCAGGCAAAGAAAGAAAATACTTAGCGAATACAAAGAGAAATACAGTGTAAGTGGACGGCTTAAATCAGAGGAGGACATGTGCTTCAATTCTGCTAACAACAGAAAGACATTCTAACTGTGTGTGTGTGTGTGTGTGTGTGTGTGTGTGTGTGTGTGTGTGTGTGTCAGGCTCAGCTGTGCTGTTAGTCCTGGAGGGGGTGTGTGTGTGTGTGTGTGTGTGTGTGTGGGAGTAACAGGTCAGAGGGTTTGAGGTTTTTTTTAAATGTTGTGTGATGACTGCGTGAGCATTTGACCCCAGACTGTGTTTGTGTCTCAGTCCGGATGTGATCTGATCTTTAGGAAACAAATGCTGGCTGAATGAACATGTATATTCATGAAGAACCATAACAGAACCATGAATTTAGCAGATGTAAACCAGACATCATCCTTTTCAAATGTACAGTCTTTTTCTAGCTTGGCTTCTCACCATCATAATGTCGACGTAACTCAAAAACAAACGTTTCTAAAAGTTTTCACTGAAGGAAGCTGCTCGTCTTAGTATAATTGATACTGCAAAACTTTTACTTAAACTTTTCAAAAAAAAATTGGCTAACGTTCAGAGAACGTTCTCTGTTAGCTGGGGTGGCCTCCGTATGGGATTTTACAATGTGTGTTTAAAATAAGTTACTTAGATTATTGTAACGTGTTAAAATGGTCTGAAAGGCTGCAGCAGCAAACGCATAATAAAAGCTTTCACAATCTGCTAGTCATTTAATCAAGCTAACACACACACACTGAAACACACATTCACTCAAACACACACACACACACTTTACACATTCACTCAGACACACACACAGACACACACTCTCTCACACACAGACACACACTCTCTCTCACACACACACACACTCACTGAAACACACACACACTCACTTTCTCACACACACACTCTCACACATTCACTCAAACACACACAGACACACACACACACACAGACACACACTCTCTCACACACACAAACACACACTGTCAAACACACACTCACTCTCTCTCTCACACACACACACACACTCTCTCTCACACACAAACACACACACACACACACACACTCTGCATTAAAACCGGGCAGCACATACATCATGCAGTGTGACAGAACATAATTCAGAGACTATGCAAGAACAAATCACCAACTTCACACCAAATCTATCGTCTGAGAAAGTGCTCACATTAGAGCAGCTCCGACACGTCTGAGAGCTCCTGGAGGAACAGAATTGCTCAGCTTTTGCTCTTTCATGGCTCAGGAGACTTCACGGCGTTCTCCATTATGTTTCAATTACGAAGCAGCTTTGTCTCACTGTTTCTCCACAGAGTCTTTACCGTCAGTGTGTGTACAGAGATCAGTCTTTAAATAATGTGAACAGAATATGCTTGAGTTCATATTCTGAACAGAAGAATCAGATTTTGGAAGAAGTCTCATTTTGTTCATTGTTAATGCGATGTGTAAAAAACTGAACATTTTCGTTACTTAATGAAAACGTTAAGGAAATGTTCTTAAAACCTAAAATTGTTGGCTGGGTAGTAGCGACACAAGAAAAATATGAAATACATTCAAATACATTAAATGATAGAAAACATACAATACATGGTGTGATTGTTTTTCTATCTTGTGGGTTTGTTACGAGAATCCTGGAATCTGTTTGTTGGGTTCAGATCAGAACACAAAGTTTGATGCTGTCAGGCAGCGAGGGACGGCTGCGCTCTGATTGGTTGGTTTGGCCTGCGCAGATATTGTTAGTTAAATGAAGTCGCTCTGATTGGTTTGTCATTGATTGTTTCAGTGGCCTTCTGTCCGACCCCTGATGCATGACGGGAGGGTTCTGACCCGTCTGACAGAGATCATCCATCAGCATTACTGCGCAAAGGGCGGCACCACCAGACACTCGGACGAGCGGCGATACGTAATTCTGTGACGAGCTCGACACCAAAGAATTCAGATCTACACACACACACACCTCAGAGTTCAACAGATATGAAGACCAATAACACAGGTGTTGTGTTTTCTCATATTCTACACCTTCATATTAAATTAGTCACAATTTAACAGGCTGTTTTTGGTACTGTGTTGCATACAGACTTCAACATACAAATTCATTGTCAATTCTGAGGAGCTGTTAATATGTAAAAGTGCAGGTATATGTTCGTGTGTTCTCAGATGTAATATCAAAACTATACTGTTGCATTTTGTGTCTGGATTTGTTTCCGCAGTTCCTTCAGACTCTGCTGTTGTGAGTAAGGCCAAATGATTCTGTCTAAAACACACACGTTTATTTTAAATCGCCCTCTTGCGCCCCCTGCAGTCGTAATTCTGAACTGCCCTACCGGGGCAGATGGTGTATGCAGAGGTTTACTCCACTGTTTCTCTCTCTCTCTCTCTCTCTCTCTCTCTCTCTCTCTCTCTGGGCTGCTTTGGGAATTACGAGGGTCAAGATTTCTGGCTGACATGCAACAGACCCCGGGCCGAGCCTGGACACACGAGGGCACGATGCCAACCAATCAGAGGGCACAACATGTGTCAGCCCACAAACGGAGAGAGTGAAACCCTTGACGCCAGACAAATGAAATGTTTACTGTAGCCAAACTAAAAAACAACAAAGTGCCCTCGATCAATCCGTAACACAATCAAATCGCATCTCTGAAACGAAATGAAGCTTTTGCGACATTGTAAAGTGAAAGCAAAAAGCAAGAGATGAATATAGACGTGCGTATGTGGAAAGCTTCATCAAATTGCAATGACAGTTTGGTTAATTCGCTGTCGAGTGTAGAGGCAAAAATATACATTTCTACATGGTTACATACAGTCTGACAGTTCACGTTATTTAAAGAAGTCCAATTAAGCGTAATGCGCAGCATAATGTGTCTGTCCACTCTCATTAATTTGAGTTTATATTTAAAGCGACTTACAATGAAATGTGACACAATCACCCACGCGTAGAACCTGCTGGTACTTTTTAACAGTGTAACGCTGCCCTCTGGCGGCTGATGGTCGACACTACAGCACAATGTTTTGCGCTCAGAATCCAAAAGACCATTTAATACAATATAATTTGTTCAGTGAGAAAGATTTTCGGCACAATTACACTGTTGGTTTTCCAATTGCCTTTCAAATGTTTTATCCATTAGTTTGTGCAGATATCAAAGATGGATTTAAACATGAGAGAAATATCAGTGCCAGCATTGAGCTTTCTTGTTTTGACTACCGCCAACAATTTTAGCTATACAAGATACTAGAAAATAAACTGCTAGATGAAAAGAAATGAGCGTTTGTGTCCAGCTTTCAGTAAAAAACCTGTGAAATTATATTTGTAGAGTGACAAAATCTTCACCTGCACTCACATCTTTGTGAGGACGTCACTCATCTAACTTCTCCTTTGAAACACAGGTGTGTTTTCCTGGTTAAATCTGCTCCCACTGTGTGAATTGGGGACATCTGTACACCTTTAATGTGTTATTCATGAGGATTTATGATGAGCTACTGTAATCTGGCTGTTTATGTTATTAAGAGATTGTAATAGAGAGAGACGCTGAGTCGACAGAGGCGCGGGACTGAGTTTCCAGCACATTAAACTGCAGGACATTTAACTATTAAAGATCGTACAGCAGCTGAAAAAACCGACACAACAAACTCTACACACAATACAAACACAAACACACTGTCAGACACGCTTTGAGGCTCAAAAAAGCTTTTAGTTCACGACCAGAAAACTGTCTCAGACGCCAACACACTGTCTTAAAATATCTCATTCTTGGAAGCAGCTTTGATTTTAAATCATCTTAAAAGCAAACTATAAAGTGTTGTGTTTGTTTATTAAATTATTCTTGTGAACTACAAAAGACCATGAAGAGTGTTCTGACAGTTCTTTTAAAAAAGATAACACAAGTAGTACCGCGAGAAGTATCTCTAGCAAAATATTTCACAAAAAGATTTTAAATGATGAGCCAGTACATTTAAATATCTGCAAATGGTGGATGATTTTATCCAAAGCAACTGTCGATCCTCTACTTGACTGAATACCCTTGAATACAACTAACTCATACTGTATGTCTAATAAAATCACTTTGGGATCAGCTAGTTTAGCATAATTGAACAGAAAAGGCCATGAGAAACATAATAATGTAATACAAATGTAATAACATTTGTTTGCTTGTTTTGAGTTTTTGTTATTGAATGCAAAGGCATTATCCTTTTTTAAATGTCTAAATACTTCTGGGGCCACTCTGTATATCCTGAATTTCAATTACAAGATTAAAGCTAATAATGTTCAACTAATGAAGCCAAAGAACAAAATACAAACTCAGTAAAACACGACACAATTTTAAAACCATAATTATAACACTTTCACCTTCAGCGTGTTTGTTTAATTGCCGTTTCAGCATGAAACGTTATTTTCATGGCAACAATTTAAAAAATTGTAAAATAAATGAGGCAGACGGTACACAAATAAGCTTTGTAAAACAATTAATGTTATATAAGAGCTACTTCTGACTTTTATTTAAAAAGTTTAAAACACCTAACAAGAAAACCTTAAAACTCGCCCACACTGTTTTCAAAGGCCATCCATTTACAAAGATTACAGCAAAAATAAAGTGAACTTTTAAAGGTTTAAGTTCATTTCATTCTATCTAGTTCATTTTAAGACAACGTTTTTCCCTCTCGGTTGATTCTTGGCAGTAAAGCGTTGATTCTGCATTTAGAAACGTTCTGGGAACACTGCTTCCAGTCGGCATCCCAGAATTCCACCTGCTGCCATGCTGCAGGGTGTCCGTTCATGTACAGTATCGGTTGATTACTGTACACACAGCCTCTGTCTCTGCTGTTATTAAAGACCGGCAGAGGCCATGTGCAGAAAAGGCCGTGCACATCTTTGCTGTCCTAACCTGAGAGATTCTCCCATCCATTGTGCTGTTTGTCTTCAGTTCTATCTCTCTGCCTATCTCTGTCTATCTCTCTGTCTATCTCTCTACCTCTCTCTCTACCTCTCTCTGCTCTCTATCTGACTTCCCCCCTGTTGAATGAGGTCAGGGGTCTTTCAGCTGATATCTGGATTCAGGGCGGTGGGATTGTTTTCTTTCTCAGAGAAAACGCAGACTGTCTGCACACCCCCGTAGCCCCAAAATCCAGCAGGTCAGCACAGGTTTTATCCCACTAATGAACCCAACCTGAGCCCACAAACACAGGTAGTCTTACCGGCCACCAGCCAGTAACTGGATAAAAGGCCATCATCAAAAGCTATTAACACTCATGGCCAGACAGCGGCACCATTACAACGAGACGGTTTAATGAATCCTCTGTGCGTTTAATTCATCATCAAGAATTCATTTCCACTAAAACACAATACAAGCATTAAACCAGAAGATTACACTGGATTAGATTAGAGCAGGAAATGTTATCTTTTTGTTTTTCCCCTGACACATTATTTACCTCACATAAATAATGATTTGAAAATGTCCATCATGCAGTTCAGGTCTATATAAAACTTTATCACATCAGAGAAACAAATGACCACTGAAATACAACTGTAAGCTCATCTCAGTTTCACAAAAGAGCAAACGTTTTCGATTGGATGCTGGGCATGAGAAGAGCCAATCAGATTTGGTGAGCTGTCCATCCAATCGAAGACAAACCAGTGATCCCACAGTCACTGATATGTCATCTTTTCTCGCTGCGATAAGAATCTTTAGAGGCGCTCCGGGTTATTGATCAGCACGGGAGGCGGAGCTGCCCGGACCACTGCTGTGTTCATTATGCATGAGCTGGTTTCTCTTACACTTATTACAGCGGTTTGTTTTCTTCCTGTTTCCATCAGAGCTCATTAAAAAACAATGCAGAAGGGCTGCCTATCTCCACGCGCTGCTCGACTGCACCATAAAAGTCAAGAACTCATCACTTCCAGTGCTGTGATAAACCCACCGCACAAATTGAAACCGGTTTGATTAGACCTTGTGGAAGGCCCTCTCCCTCTCTCTCTCTCTCTCTCTCTCTTTCTCTCTCTCTCTCTCTGAGTGAGATGGAGCTCTGCCAATCTGTTGGCCACAGGATCGTACGAGCCTTTTGGAACATGACCTGTGATACACACACACACACACACACACAGACACAGACACACACACCTATGTTCATGACACACAGCGTGAGGTCCAGTTAGTGAGCCTAATGTATTCAGAAGCCCTCTGGCGGTGTGCCGGGTGCATAAATGATCAGAGTTGAGAGAGTCAGACAGTCTTGTTTCTGAATGTTGATGTCTGTGGATATTTTCAGCCTAAGGCTTCCAACATCTGAACTGACTTGATGTTTAAAAGACTTTAAAGGCCACCCTAACTTTCCTGTGTGAAGGATAAATAACTCTATTTTCTGTCATATTACTTTGTCTGGTTGTATGACACAGTTTTTATTAGACTCGATGTGTCGTAGACTTGAAATGTACTTTAATGAAATACAGACGAGGGGCTGGGGCTAGTTGTCACCCTTATTAAATAGTGGATAAGCCTCCCTATTTTCTCAATAAGTGAATCTTTAGGCACGTAATGAACGTTTCCCTCATTGTTGCCCAGGAAAAGATGAGTTCATCAGAGTACCACCACTGACCTCTTGTGACAACATAACCCAATGGGGGCATGACATCACAACAGTATATTAAAAATACACGTACGGGATTGTTGTCTTGTTTATTAATTATAATGTGCTTAACGATGACAATTCTGTCATTGTTCTGAACCACTAAATGCCATTTTGTCAGAACTGCGAATAACCAGTTGATGATGTTCTTTCTCTTTTAGTCTGCGAGTAATTCATGGTACCGTTCACAAAGCCTGGATGTTGTGCTTGGCACAGCTGGGAATCTTTTGGCATGTAAATGAAACAGACCGGGTGGATTCCCGTCGACTCCATCGCCACAGGCTGTTTGTATATCTGCTCTCTACACTACTAAGAGGATTTTCTGGGTTTCTGCCAAACGCATCGCCCAAATATACACATACAGTGTTGCTGTCACCGCCCGCAACACATGCATTATTGATGAGCAGTTTTCAGAAGACCAGACTGTGCACATCGGATGTACTGCACCCTGAATGTAGCGCAAGAATGATCTGTGCTGGACCGGGGAGAGATCAGTTCTATAGGAGCTTTACTGGGATGTTGTGTTAGTGAACCATCACCAGAATCAGATTCCAGACTTCAGAAGGAAACTCGCCCCTGAGGAAGAATTTGATATGGGCTGTAGGTGAAATTCTCTCTCCCAAATTTACAGACATCTGTAAATGATCTGTTTCTCTTTTAGCATTTAGATCGGACAGACAAACTGTTTCCTGCGGTCTGTTTGTTTAGATTTGTATAATTCTGCTCTGGACAAAAGTAAATTGTGGGTGTTTTTATCTAAAGTAACTCTTGGTGTACTTGATACTGAGTCCAGTTTAAAAATAAACCTTTGTAGAACTTCAAGCTATGTCCTATATACTTGTCTAAAGCACAATTATATTAGAGGCCCTTTGGTGCCATCAGTACTGTCGTAGAAAATCACAACTCAGGACTAACAGAGTTCAGCTAAACTCAAAGTACCCAGCCAAACAAAAACAGCAAAATCAGGTGACCGTGGACATGATCACGGCATAGAATTTCTGGAGGAAATGGCGCCATCTGCTGGTGGTATCAGGAAATAACTCATTTTCATACGTGTTTTAACACTGTTTACTAATTAAAATAAACATTCATGACAGATCAACTCTAACAAAAAACAGCAGTGAGTCATTTAAGCGCTGCTTACAAATTGATTTAGAGATCAGGATAAAAAGTAAAAATCACACAGCACAGACCGCAGCATTGTATTACATACATGTTCAGTAATGAAGCCATTAGTGCACAATAAATAAACCCACACGGTATGTTTCAAACCTGTCATCATTTTAAAACTGAACGCGGTATTGTCTGCAGCATGAATATGGGAGATAACCGGTTGAACAAAAGCTTTTAATTAAAAACTATTTTGTGTGCTTCATCAAACGAGATGCATCAGCTACATTCACAAGCAAAGACATCCAACCGGCTGCCATCAGCTCAACACTCTATTATCAAGATGTGAAAGAGGAAAACAAACACAGATCTGTTAAAGATCATACAGTCATTCCATTTAGAAATCTGAACAAAAACCGTCTGATAATGATGAATGCAGAAACTGAATCACACACAACACAAACCGTTAAAAAACACAGATTTCTCGAAATGAGAACATTTATGAATAATCTGTCATCATCATTGCATCGTCACGCAATATTACACACCTAACTTTAACGGTTAACTTTAACGGTTAACTTTAACGGTTAACTTTAACGGTTAACTTTAACGGTTAACTTTAACGGTTAACTTTAACGGTTAACTTTAACGGTTAACTTTAACGGTTAACTTTAACGGTTAACTTTACAGCCAAACACACAAACAACAACCAGCTTCTTTGGAGACCCTTTATAAACAATGTACATAAGCACACAGATTCCAGTCTGATGATTCTGAGTAATCCTGGAGAATCTGAAGTCTGTCGTGAGGTTTTGAAGATGTAGAGACGTTACAGTGTTAAGATTTTATGACGTCCAGCGCCAACATGCCACTTTCACACGATCCCAAATAGCCTCCAGAGAGTCGAACGCCGGACGTACATCGAGGATAGAGAACTGATATGTGTCTTTATTAATCTCGCCTTCATAATAATCGATGACATAACGAACTTCCTTTCCACAGCGGTCGACGATCCAGTCATGACGGTCAAACGGCAACTCATATCTACAGAGGAAAAGTGAATATAAATCAAGCACTTAAACATCATATTTTCATCACAGGTTATTATATAATTAACCTAGCATGCAGAATACAAAGATACCACTGAAACCGTAACTTAACCGACTGTAGCTGACGAATAAAATCATGCAACAAATGTCTGAATTTTCACGTCTACTAAACTGATTTATCTGCGTCCCACACTGAGTTCAACCCTGTTACTCCATGATTTAAAAGCTGCATGTTACATGTTATGTTACATTTATTAACATAAGCAAATTTTGGATTACATTTTCAACCCTGTTATCCATAATGCCGTATTAAGACATATACCAAATCTTGGTTACTGGGCTACAAAAATGTGAAGTTTCACACCTTGTTCTTCACCCTGTTTGTTAAGAGAGTGTTTTGTCACTCACCCCATCCAGTGACGAATTCTGGCTCGTGGTGAAAATTCTTTCGCGTTGCCACCAAATCTTTTCAGAGACGGACCGCACGGACACTCACTGCCAAAACAGACATGAGAAACATCGCACAGTCAGTGTGAGCGCAAAACACATGATGTTCATGTGCGCGGCAGCTTGTGAAGATCACACTGAACGTGTCTGTCAATCAACACACAAAATGTGACACAACAACATTATCACGTCAAGAGAATCAAGAAAACAGAAGAGCAGCGAGAACTAATCCTGCAGACAAACTCTGATGATGCATTGTTTAAAGACCCCAAACTTTCATTGTTTATGTGTCTGTGTGATGTTTTTAATACACATTAAGAAATGTGACAATTCATCATTTAACACCATTTCTGAATCTTTCTCCCTAAAACTGCTGATTACCAAAGACAGACTCAAAAACACAGTTTAAAACTGTTTTCCACATCTCAAACAGATTCACATTAACGAGTGGACAGTGTGGATCAAGTAATCTGAGTTTGGTGTGACTGAGAGGAGGCGGGGACTCATTTGCATATTCATGTTATTGTGTATTACCTGGCGTGCAACGCTTCCCACTTTAGGATTTCCTGCCAAGCCTGATCGTTGTTACGATTGTGTATATGAATGATGTTGCTCATGTCTTCTGGAGCAAGATTATCATCCTTCCAGCGCCACCTACCGAAAACACCAAGAAGTTTCTTGCAACGAAGAACTAATAAAAACAGAACTTTAATCTATAGGCTGATTTTTCAGTTCATTAACATGAGACAGACAAATAATATTATTGAGCATAAATATTAAGTGTTCCTGGAGGTCAACTGCAGGAGCGTTGCGATCATTTTGGATAAAAGTGTCGCCGAATGCATAAATGAGAACTTAAATATTGAAAAACACAAACCAAGACACGTTTAACAGGTTGTGAAACAGATCTTAAGTTGCCAATCCAATTTATAAAAACAAGCAGCAGTTTTATGTTGATAGATATGTTTAAAAGACCACTTGTTTAAAATTTTCCGCATGTATTTTCAGCATTAGATTGTTTTGCAGTACACAGTCCAATTACATCTAAATACAGAGTAGCTGAAACTCACCCCTTCCGCAGCATGGCATTCCAGAACATCTGCTCGGAGGGATACACCCAGTTTTTATCCGTGCCTGATCGTGGGATTTTGGACTCCTCTCTTTTCAGGGACAGAGCGTAGGGCTGGTCCGGGGCGGGCACCTGGTTTGGAGGGGGCATCTGGAGGACACATAAAGCAGCACACATGAGGCAGTTTATTTCTACAGCTTTATTCACAAAGCAGCTGAGAGAGGTGGAGGCCAGCTTACCATGTTGGTGGGATCAATAGCTGCTTCTGCAGCCTTCATGGGACATTCAACAAATTCATACGCTCTGTCCTGATGCACTGGGCCGGCCGGTGGCGCCTGAGCCTGATGCATCGGGCACTCAGGGGGCGGAGCTTCTGGGGTTACACATTATGAATTATTAAACGCACATTTGACA
>JAZGTI010005345.1:0-25632 GCA_036877585.1 Botia kubotai
GTATAGTGATCAATGTGTAGTATAATGCAATGTAAGTCGCTTTGGATAAAAGCGTCTGCCAAATGCCTAAATGTAAATGTAATGTAAATGTAAGTGCTCCGTATAATGTGTGTGAATCAGCTCCAAGCAACCCTTATTCATATCATATCAGCAAACTAATGAGATGACTTTCTGCTGAACACAAACAAGGTACAACAAGACAGGTAAAGTTTAACAATACAAGAGACAAAGCAAAATCTACCTTTTTGATCATGCCAGTTGTCCGTTATTATGATATTATTGAGAATACAGACTGGGAAAGTGACTGATTCTTCACCAAACACTTTCAGAGAAGCTAAAAAACACTGAACATGGTTTCTTATGTCCTACAGCTTTCCTCTCACATTTGGCACAACCAGTCGGTGGGCACTTGAGGAAATTATATGCGGTGCCTCCAAGCACACAATAGCTTTTCTCCCCCTCACAGTTCAATCTTAGCCCCAATTTAAAGTCAGAATATACAGTAGTTTCTTCTTTGTTGCGGGAGTTAGTCAGACTTAAGTAATTCCAGTGCGTTTCAATCACTTAGCTTTCAGTTGCTGTACTGCATTTACAGGTTTATTCTGATAACCTCTATAACTTTCATTTCACCTGTGGTGGGCCGTTGATAGAACAGAGAGAATGAATCAAACTTACAGGTTGTATTTTCAAGTAATACATCAGTTACTAGCCATATAAAGAACATTTTTACTCTAACCTTGAGCCTGGGCGTAATTTATTCTTTGATTTCCATTTCAGTACACTGACAGACACATGACCTCTAAGCACTGATATACATTTGGGAAAGTTAGAGTTTAATTATATTTGTTTGGGGACTTTTATCCATCCTTTACCCACTTTATTATACACACTGACGAAACTACACTCTTAAAAATAAAGGTTCTCAAAAGGATCTTTACATTGAAGAACAATTTTGGTTGCCATGTTTCATTTAACCAATTATTTTCTCCATTACAAAGAGCCTTTAGTAAAACAAAAAGGTTCTACAGATGTTAAAAAGTTCTTTATGGAACCATACAGCCAAAAATGACTCTTCTATCATGAAGCAAAGGGAAGAAATGAGATCAGGACTCAAACTTGATTTATGAACAAGTTCATATGAGCATCATGTCTAAAAAGTCTGATCTAGATTATGTTATTATTACTAATTACTTACTATTATTACTTATGTTATTATTACTAAAAATATTTACATACGTTACATACATAAAGTATACATTAAATCACATCATATATTAATGACTCAATTGTTTTATTGCATGTGTCATGAAACCACAAAAATTTAGTTTCTGGCAATGTGGGCAAGAGCTGAAAATGTTCCAAAACAAGCTGAAGGGTTTAAAATTCAGCTGCTTGGTGACTGCCTCATTTTAATTGCTGAGGTTCTAAATTGGAAGGCAGAAGAACAACAGTCGGAATTAATGAAGAATTGCATCCGGTCTAGACACGCTGTCTGCCAGTTTCCTGCTCCTCAAATCTGCCAAAGCACAGCAAGACACCAGGAAATGGTGACGCGATTGCCTTATGCATTACTTTTTATTGTGTTCCTGCCATTTGTGAGTTTTTTCTTGCCTGGTACCTCCCCTATCATCAGGGAGAACTTTGCTGCTTGATCTGGGGGATAATTTGCTGGGTTCTCTCCAAGGAATTATTGATCTGCCTATGATGAAACAGAAACCCCAGGACTATAGTTTCCCAATTATGTTTTAAAATCCAGTTAAAACACCCAGGATTTGTTTTTCATCAATGTGTCAAGTACAGTTTTAGGCATGAGCAATGCTTGGGGTTTTTTGGAACACCTTGCAGATGTCTTAGAGAGTCAATCAGAGTGCCAATCAGAACGTTTACGACATTTTTAATAATACAGACCCTCCCTGAATGACCTTACAGATATCTCAGTGTAAAAAATGAAAATTAATGGTTCAAACTACTGTAATTGACTTCTAAAAAATAAAATAAAAAGAGGATTACGTACATGAACGCTAGTAAAGTTCAACCAGCGTGCAACTTTACATTTACAATTAAATTTTCCTAAAGTTAAACTTTGTAATAGTATGGTATAGTTATATAGTGATGACTGTATATAGTATGTAGTGATTCCTGCCCGTGCAAATTACATTGTAAAAAGTAAAACTGTAAACAAACTGAAAATGTAATTGTAATTTCTGACAGAATATTATCCATAAATTTTACAAACATTTCCGTTAAATACTCAATGCAAAATTTAAAATACAACTAAAACATGGAAAACATATACAGCCATAACAGTAAGGTTTTGCTGCACGTGTTGCACTACACCTGCTTTGTCATTAAATAGATATGAACAATGCATTACTGCTGGTAGTGCGGGCCACAGCTCTGCTTTATGTCAAAATAATTATGCGCAAAGAAGTGTTGTCGCGGGTAAATAATGGCTGTGAACAAGACTAGCAATCTAGGACAAAAATTAAACTTTAATTTATGCCAAATAGCATTTTCAGACCCATCTGCATCATCTTTATATAGAGGCAGATGTAAACGCCCTCATAAATTTTTTAAACACACTTAGGTAGTGGAACGAGGTGTCAGGATGCTACAGATAGAACGATCTGTAGTGTTTTTTGTCTCTCTGAATTAGTTTTTTCACGCAAAACAAGCAATTAATTGTAAACTTATGTACACACTAGCACAAGAACTAAACAGTACAAGCTTTTAAATATGCAACGTGTGTAATTTTTAAGTTTATGCATTCATTTATAGTTAGGTAAACCATATAGCCATAGTACCACAATCACAGATGCTGAATATGGTTATTAAAATCAGTTGCGTAATTGATTATGAACTTTAATATAGTTGACTGGGAGACAAAATAAAAAAAGATTCTACAATATGTGTAGGTCACAATAAATATCATGTATTGATGCACGCAAGAACGTTCCCAAATCATGCCAGAATTTTTGTGCAAACGGAAAATGGAGTCCAAGACAATTTCTGAATTTCGGACACGCACATTCGTTTTCAATTCAAACCATTCGCTCAAATTATTATGCTGATAGCACAATTTGCAATCGTGTTATCACATTATTCATATCACGCTATTACATTAAAAAAACTTCAAAATAAAGCCATTTTCACGAATTATCACGGCGGTTATTTTATTCACATTCAGATCATCATTGTATTACATTAACAGTTATTATATTTCGCTGTAATCATTTTTGTTTTGGCAATCATTAAACCTAATAGTTATTCTACTACACAACAGTTGTGCCTAGGGTAACCCTTTTGTCTGGCATCACTTTCCCTTTTTCCTGCACTTTCAGGCCACAGACGCACACAGTAAGTTTACAAAGTTGGAGGGAATTCATTCACAATCTAATTGCCCCCTTAGGAGGCAGGTGTCAGGTTCAATCTCATCGAGCTCTCGCATAATGAGTGCGAATGATGATGCCGGTCCAACTTCACAGAAAGGTCATGCTATAATCCTCTTTTACAGAAACAAGTGAAATAAATGAAATCGCTCTGTCTCACTCAGCCGTCCAGGAGTTTAGGACTCTCTGTCAGCCCCTCCCCTGCTGTATGTGATTCAAGCACTTTTGATTCAAATCACATTAGTTAGTTTAATAGCTGAGGATGTTGCGCTCGCAAAAAAATGTATTTGAATATCTGTAGAACAATATGACAAAGATTGTAAATCGTATTACTTTCAGAAGAAAACCCTCTAATTGAATTATGTATGCTAGTCATGGGCACAATAAGCGGTTTTGTCTGGCGTATATGTATTTATGGATTCCGAATTATCTAAGAAGTCGCATCTCATAAACTAATCAATAGTTTCATACACAACACATTGCATATTTAGAGTGTTTATAAAAATCTCAGTAAATAAAATGCTGATGGGGAAAAAATGGGCAAGCACTATAGCACAGAAGTACTGTTTTTATAATGCTGCCTCTGCAATGTGTTTCAGTGTTAAGTAAAGAGATCTTATGGTGCATCAATATATGCAACGGCCATGACTTTTATTTCCAAAATAAAATGAGTACATTAGGAGGATTTAACAGCTGCATGTTATGGATCTCATGAACTTACATGATAAATCTAACAGCCTGCTCATGTAAATGCTTGTTAAATATCACCTGGTGTCATTATGAGGTTACGTACTAACATTATTATAATATACAGGCAGTCGTTACACTGATCTAAACGTCTAAAATTTAGAACCAATAAAGCGTAGTGTATTAAAAGTTGGAAGTGGTGCATGCTGGGTAACAGATGGTTGATGAATTCCCCCAGCATCAACAAAATAAACTTGATATCATAAGTACTAATTCTTTTCCTGTCTTTTTCAATCCGACGCTGTCGTGCCCTTGAGCAAAGTGTTAAACTATAAATGTGTTGCTAGGGTGTTGTAATACATCCTTCTGTTTTTGATTTTGTTTTCCCCGTCTCCTTCAAAAATTCAACTGCCCTGCAAAATAATAACACCTGCTATATAGCACTACTAAATAAATAATGTTTTTTTTTTTGGAAAAAACAAAGTAAAAATATCAATTCATCTTTCCTGAGTCATGCGTTATCCTTTCAAAAGTAACTTTGATCTTGCACTGTTTAATATATATCTATTAACATTTTTACATGGGCCCGAAATATCGTATTGCGATGACCTGTAATTATTATTTAAATGCTAGGTACATATATTTTATTGTTAAGACGCTAAAGAATTCACTAAGGCATCCCATCTCAGTGTGAATAGTTTTGGCTGAAAAATTGTTTAAAATTTGCTTTATACTTTAGTGTTGACTTAATACTGTACTTCATTGTTGTTTAGTTGCATCAGACTCCGTGTTCACACAGCTACAAAGCAACTGGAAGTCATTCATTTTCAATGAGACTTGCTGACAAGAGCGACAGTGGTAATTGGTGATGCAACAGTTTAAAAGCTAAGGTTTTTTTTTTTCAAAATACTTGTCATAATTATTTCCCCATCCCACTGTAATATCCAAAGTCAAAAGTTAAGTCAGCCATTATAGGTTGATTTTCCCCAAAACTGTTAACATTGTGACTTTGTGGTGCTTTAAAGTGACACTGGAGTTAATTTAATCCCTTAAATCTTCTCTTTAATCATCATAATGACATTCTTAAATGTTTCTTCCTGTGAAAATAATTTCTTTATGGCTTACAATAGCTTGAATGTAACTCTTTGCCCTTGCTTTATTTACATGAATATGCAAATTAGTCCCCGCCTACACTCAATCAAACCAGCTCAGACTTCCTGATCTACTCAGTCCTCTCATTGAACTGGTTACAACACGTTTGTGACGTAGAAAACAGGGCCGTTTCAAACCACGTTTAGGACCGTCTATGGTAAACTGCAGTTTTAAGGAAAAATGCTCAGCAACAGCGTTGACTGCATTTGCATATGATTTGAATTTGAAAAGCATATTAAAAACACCACATATAAACAACCTTAAAGATCTGATTTCACCATGGGGGGCCTTTAAAACCTATTTGTGGTTGTGTTGAGTGCCCTGACCAGCCTGAGGCAGAACTAAATGTTTTGGCTGTATACTGTTCATGTCCATACTCCTTTATCTGTATACACATGAACAGCGATTCTATGCAGCGATTCTATACCAATGGACAACAGAGCTGATGATGCACTTAAATGCTGTGAGTTTGGCAGCCTTCATTATTGGTGCAAACGCATGTTTAGTGTGAACAGCCTTTAATTCAGATTAAGGAATTCATTTCATAGCACACCCCAAGCTTGGTTGTAATGAAGTAGTGTCAGTGTTGCCATAAAGCGTTAACCAATATTGGAGATGTGAATTGGGGATTGACTGGTGTGTTTCAGGAAATGGCCAGTGGGGGCCTTGGGATCCATATTTACCACTTCTGACTCATTATGGACGTTATGGAAAATCTGCTAATTTTAGATAATGAGAGATGCTTCTTAACTGCCTTCTCATTGTAGGCAGTCAGAGACAGATGCACTAGCTGTATAAAGAATTTGTGAGTGTGTGTGTGTGTGTGTGTGTTTCTGTGTCAGGCTGGGTTGTGTGTTGTGGGGCAAAAAGGGTTTGGCGCCATTCCTGTTTTTCTCCCAGCATGCAATGGAGCAGACATAAGCCACCTCCATCTGCCTATCACTCAGCTCCTCCCTCCATCCCAAATGACAGATAAACACACAAGATGTTTCATTTAAATCATCAGTTTATCACTGCTCTGGTCC
Organism: Botia kubotai; assembly: GCA_036877585.1. NCBI lineage: Eukaryota > Metazoa > Chordata > Actinopteri > Cypriniformes > Botiidae > Botia > Botia kubotai. Next base: position 6,254 of record JAZGTI010005345.1, read on the forward strand.
CTAATTAACACACAGCAGTGTGATTGATCTGCAGTCAAATGCTGAACATTCAGTACAGTGGCTCTGATGGCCACTCTGAGATGGAGGAATTGGGCCTGTAATGACACTGTTGAGACACACGGATCTCCGGAACTACATTCAGGCAGAAACTAAGAAAGGCCTATTTTTCACCATGAACTTTTCAACTCAACGTAAAAACAAAGCAGGTGATAAGCAAAACATCAACGATGCCATTAGCTACAATTATCAAAACAACCTTTTCTTTGCACTCGGTCTAATTTTGCGCTGCTGTTATCTGCAAATAAACACAGATGCACAGTTTGTTTTGCGTGCTACCTAATCATTTTAACAGATTTGGTGAGTTGGGGTAGTTTGGCACGATCTAAATATAATGATATGTGAAAACACCTGTTTCGCACTTACTTAAGCTGAAGAATTGTGGCGCTTTTTGTAAATACCTTATCAAAGTACCGCAAACGTTTTGTTTTTATGTTTAATCAGGGTGCTAAGTGGCTTCAAGTCTCCGGTGTAACACACCTTGTTAAATCCTTGCCCGGGATTTAATGTGGGCATGCATTTATCCCTGCCTCAGAGTGTGAATTTTAAACACCTTAAGAAGTACACACATGCTCTATATCCATTCAATGTGCCAAAGGATCTCATTTGCACATTTCCAGAGAGTGTACGGTCTATGAAAAGCAGGCGTATGGTGTGTTTTATAGCAGGTGCTCTGTCAAGAACTAAAGGGCTAATACCATTTTAATCTGCAGATTATAAATTTACTACAAAGCGCACATCTTATTTGTTATGGAAGATTATTTTTAATATTGGCAGGCTAATGATGTGTGTGTAAAGTACAGTAAATATAGACGTGCTAAAATAAAGCCAACGTGGCAATTTGGAAAAAGTGTGCCTCATCGCTTATGTGTGATTGGACAGACAGGTGAAGTTCGTTCGGCAAACCGAAGTGTCGAGTAATGACAATAGTTAGATATTAGCCTTTATCCATATGGAGTGCAGATGGCCCAGCTGCCTTGGACTTTTTGACAGTGTGCTCCACCCACCATCAGCAGCCTTGGGCAGGTATCGCTGTCTATCACTCAAGGTGAGTGCTTATCATCGCGGGCGGTGACCATGAACATTGTAGATTATGAACATTGACCATGAACATTTTTCCACTCAATGTTCTACTGGGTACCCAGCTAACAATTTACAAGGTTGTAAGAATGTTTCCCTAACATTTTCCCATCATTAATTAATATTATGTTATAACATTAGAAAGGTTCTAGGAACATTCAAAACATTCAGTTTATTACATTGTATTAACATGATCACTTGGTTATAGTAAAGTTTTTCAAACTTTTTTATATTTCTGTAACGTTTTAACAACCTTTGTTGTTAAAAAACATTCTACTATTAAAGTTCCTACAAGAACATTTATTGAGAACTTTAAGAGAACTTCTAATGGTAGTCAACATTCTGAGAACATTCTGTTTCCTGTTAGCTGGGTAATGGCAGTCTATACTAGACACCTTCCAAACGCCTTGCAATACAATCATAGAATACTCGTTACAGAGCCTGCAGTGTAAATGCAATGAAGGGCGGGCGCGGGAGGGGCTGACACCCCGCTCCTCTCTCTGTAATATCTGAGATGTAGAGCATTCCCTCACCTAACCGAATAAAAGAAGAGGAGTGGAAGCTCATATGCTAGTTAACTTGTCAGAGTAATCGGAGTCCGGGCCCTCAGGGAACAGGCCACTGGCATTTTCTCTGCTGTTTGTTAGAGGAGAGCGAGTTTACATTTTGATTTAATAAGGTCCAAAGGCCTGGCCCAAAACAAGAATCAATCTTCACGATGGGGAAAAGAGTAGTGGAAAAAATATATCCGTCTAAAATACACACACTATTGCTGTATTTCTACATCTTAAAAGGGAAAGCGTGTTGTTTTTGTGCCTTTAGATGCACCAAATTGAATTGCAAAAAACAGTTTGTCCAAACACCCCCTCATTGTGGTTCGATTTTCCCACCCAAACTAAAGCCACTGGCTGTTGCTATGTCGGACTGGTCAAGATGCTAAAAAAACAAGGCAATGCTGTGAGACTGCCACATCTACAAATGTATACATAGTTGCTTCTGCACATTCTATAGTATACTGTTTATTCTGCTGTTATACAAGTAATTGAAGCAATTTGTTATACTCCGTTAAACATGAAGAAACAAATACAAGGAATCGTCTATGACAGCAACTCCCATTGTTTCTCAACCTAAATTGATACTCAGAAGTTTTAGTTGCTTAGCTTTCTTCTGAAGCAGTAATTTAGTCTGTGTGTGTCCTCCCACTGGTGGTGTGTGTGCACTCTACAATGCATCTAGAGCCGGCTTGAAAACTGACCTTATAACACATTGTTTCTGTATGAGAGGATCTATCCAACCATAGAATTAAACAATTCAATTAGCTGTTCTTTGCTTTGCATAATGTATTTAAATACCACACACACAAGGCACAGAGTTTGGCATTTGCATTCGAAAAGTTTTTAAAGGGGTCACATCATACTGTACATAATGTTCTCTGAGGTCCACTTATATTTTTAAAGGTTTTTTGGACCAAATATTTTAGTTTTTCATGACTCTTGCTGACCCTTACAATTAAATGCTCAAATATTTCTTTCTGCCTTTGCACCTTCGGATGCGCACCCCCCACCCTCCGCGTGAAATGAGCCACAGCATCAAGCAATATTTTGAGGTTTGCTCACAGACAGGCTTGAAGATTCACTGGTGTGTGTCGGATACTGTACCCCCCACCCCCAAATTTCACACAGCCTTTTTGCAAACACATCTGTATAAAAATTTGTGTTTCAAAAGTTACAGTAGTTGTAGATTTATAGTAGACCATGCTATTTTATCTCAAATGATCAAAAGGATAACAATAATACAAATATAATGTCAGATTTAACCCTCACGTGCCCATGACTTGAAAATTCAATTATATTCCTCAGTAATCTTATTGGCTACATGTGGTGATATACATGTGAGTTGCTCTATTCAATGACACACAAGGAGATCTGATGTACCTAATTTAAAGATAAACAGATCAAATTAAATTAAAGGTTTGTATCTAATGCTATAACATCAATAAATAAGATGTCATTAGAGATTACTTTGGTTAATAAAGATATGAAAGAGATCAAACAAGTTGGTTTTGATTTGATTTTGATTGAGCTCTTTATTTAATTCTAACTTCTAATATTAATACATTCAAAAGGTCATACATCCCACCATATTTCCTGCTAGGTCAGAGAATCAACTATGTCAGGCTAGCCTGTCAACAATACCTCACCAGAGCAAGAAGTTTTCCCCAAAACATTACTAGAATGCAATGGAAAAACTTGACATCAACGTATATCTAAAGAAGTGGGACAAAAATCAAGTTTATTATATTTGTTTGATGGTACCTTGTAATTTGTCTATAATTGCATGATGGTAGCAAAGATTAAGATCCATATTAGATGATTATTCTTGCAATCAGCTACAAACCATCTTTGTGTGTATCTGCTGCAATTCATCTACAGTACATTCAATCCCTGATTTTATTCCTGAGCCTGTCTGAAGATTGCGCCCTTTCCAGGATATTTATAATTGATTTCAATCTGGCACAAATATGTTTCTATTTCAGAATCATTTTTGACACACATTTATTTTTGATTGGTTGTCTGGTTGGTATCCATGCATTAGGCCACACCTATTCAATCATAAATATTGAAACACAATAAATACACCTACGTTTTCCAGATGCAGGCAGATGGAGGTAAAATGATAATGATATTTGGTGTTAACACAGAACAATAAAATATTTTCCTGCTACACTTTAGGTGACCCATCAACAAATGCCATAGATAAAGAAAGCCAATAATAAAGCATACAGATTGTCATGCTGATTAAGGTGCAAACATATCCTCTAGGAATGGCCTTTTCAAATAAATCTGTTTTCTAATCAGGTGAAGAAGCCACAGACTGGGGGTACTCACTTGGAAAGTGCCATATTTTTTTGGGGTAAGATTAGGAGATTACCGGCCTTGACCTGATCTAATGGCACTACATCAAATTTACCAAATGGCATTATTTTGCAGACGACTGCTTAAAAAGAGAAGAAACAGACTGGCAACAACAAAGCCATCAAAGCTCTCGAGGCTGTGCTGTTGAGATGTCTACATCAAAAACAGAGGCTGCTCTTATTACAGTGCAAACAACAGGGAGATTTCATCACACATTCATTATGAAAGTGAGAACTCTTAATTGGTGGGTCTTAATTTACACATGCACACCCTGCTGAAAATTCCAGTTTAAGATGGTAGCTATGTTATGGAACGTGGTAGCTCTGGGATGACCCATACTGGTCATTGGCTGTTCAACCAGCCAATACGTTCCAAACCAAGCTTAACCACCTTGGTGGAAAGCTTGTTGTTGGTCAAAGATGGCCCAAAATTGAACCAGCCGGAAAACAGCGTGGAGCAGTCAGAAACCAGCTTGGACCAGATGAAAACCAGCTGACATCTTAAACTGGAATTTCCGGAAAACATTCCTGTGTGAACACCAGATTGAGATCACACTGTACTTTGCTTGGCAAGACAGCAGACAAAGCCAGTGCAGACACAGTCAGGGTATAAGTCTGCCTCTGCTCCTGTCAAGCTCTGTAATACAGTGCGAGCAATGCAGGCGCAATCCAGTTAAATACCTGGGTGACAAATAAATGCATTGTAAAAGGAGGAATTAATTCAGTGCTTGTACGACATGTGTCCTTATGACAAATAAGGGGGACATTTGTCAGTCTGCAGCACAGATGGGCCCGCTAGAGCACTTGACAAATTATCCCCACCTTGCCTTTAGTGGTCGCCTGAGCGTGGGGAGCCGAGCGATGGCATTGTTAATCTGCAAGCATTTGGCAATTCAAACTGCTTTCCCCCTGCTCAGCTGAGAACCGCCTTGCTTTTAATGACCTTCAAACTGTCTTCTATTATTCATGCCAACCGTCTCAGCAAGCATTCTGGTGCTAATAACTAATTAAGCAACAAATGACTAGCCTTTTGGATTTCAATACCATACTTAGGTGTAAATATTTTATGTACTAAGGTTGTTACATTGCTTGATCCTGACACACGCTAGCTTGTTATTAGAGCTACAGTCTGTGTTTTATGACCCTGTGCTCCACGGCTCTGGTTCCCTTTGGAGGGGTCATTTTCTTCAACGTGAGATGATGGCGTGGATAACCTGAGGGAAGGGCCACTCAAATGGGCTTATGACAGATTTGGCTGTATATCTAGTGGTACTGCACAATTCCTCAAAGAGAAGACATATCTATTTGGTCTTATCAATTGTTAATGAGACAAATTGTTGCTGTATAGCTGTGAAATAACAAGAGGGCATATTAAAGCACTGTATACTATATGTACTAAGAATCCTTCCTATATACTAATTACATCATGACATTGATATTTTCTGCTCACCCGGGGATTTAAAAGGTTTAGCATAGCTAAAGCTTAGCTGGTCTAAAAGGGGTTTGGGATACTTGGAGACAGTTTAAACCAACTATAAACTTTGGCAGGCAACCCTACTATGAAGGCAGACCTCATAGGTTTTGGAACTCCTGTGTCATGCTGTCCACTCTTTGATTGGTTGGTGGAGCTGCCACGGACATCTGTTTGCGTGTGCGATTTGGGACAGCTCCATAGCACAGTCACTTGTGCCGTCCACAGTCTTTAATGAGGTGTGGCTGACCATGTGTTCCTGATTTATCAAGACCAAATGACAAATGTGATCCTCCATACAGTGTAATTGGCCTCATTTTACACACTGATTTAGACGCATTAACTGCACTGTCAATATCAACACACTGTGTGTTTTTAAATATGACCTAATTGAACTTGTACCGGAGCTCAATAAGTCATTTTATCAACATCCAAAACATTTATGAAGGTTGATTACACATGTAGAAGGACTTGATGGTGATCATTTCTGAACTCTAAAAGCAAGCTACAGATAAGAGCAATGGATCTCTATCTATTCCACTGAAGTCATTCTCCAGTCTTCTAATTGACTGTGCACATATCATTAATTCCTAATTAGCTTTTAGCTGAGTATTGCCTTTTCATTAATGATGAAGGGATATTTAAACGGCATAAATTAAATGGGTCTTCTCTCTTAAGGAAAGGAGATGCATCCCCCTCCAAAAAAATTACAACCCAATACATAATTAATACAGTGTTTGCATATGTATTGACATATCTACACACATTACTGACACTGTAAACTCAACACATTATGGTTTATTAAAAACTTGACTTTATGTGCCGCATGTAAATGCGATTTATTGCAACTGATAATAAATTAAAGCGCTGCTCTAATGAAAAATCACACAAAATTATCACTTTTTGAAGTGGTGACACGCCGGCCAAATATGGTGATCTATACTTGGAATTTGTCCCCTGCATTTAACCCATCTAATTAGTGCACACACAGTGGAGCACTGCGGCATCAGGTTAAGGTACCTTGCCCAAGGGCACCTCAGTGCCGAATTCATAATCAAACTGGCAAACCTTCTGGTTGCAAGTCCCGCTCTCTAACCAGAAGGCCACAACTACCCCAATGCAGCTCTGCTGTGAGCAGAGCACCCACAAATACAATTAACTTTTTGGTCAAAATGAAGACATTTATTTAAATGTATAAAGAATACTGTATCCAATGTCATGTGACTAGTCACTATTCCAATAATGCTCTTCATTACTCATAATCATTGAGGACCAATCAGTTCATTATAAATTATCCTTAAGTAACATGTTATGTTAATATGAGGCCATAAAAGCTATGTGCTTTCATAAAAATGCGATTGGAAAATCGTTTTAAATGACGTATAGCATGTCACACTTTACGGTATCTTTCCAAAATTATTTTTTACGTCAACTATTCTACTACCTTGACAAATTATACTGCAACTGCCTTAAAAACTGATACATGCAAAAGGCAGTATTTGCACATTCATAACACAAGGACCTTCTTCTTACTTTATATATATAGTGATACTTGAAGTTTCTCAGGTAATGTGTGAAAGAGTGACTGAGGCGCTTTCTTGATGTAGAAAAAGTACCTAGCTAAAATTCACTTTGAAGAGTATGGCAGAACGTAGTTGGTCCACACAGCTTAAAGTTCCTCGGAATACAAGGCGGGAATCTGGAATCAGATGTCTCTGTGTCACAGTTATCAAGTCTAAATTCAGATAAAGCCTGAAGCGTAAGCATTCTTACTAAAGATTGCGTCAGAAAACAATAGTGATTCAGTTGGTGGGAAAGCCTCCAAGAGAAAACCAGATTGGGGCTCTGAATCACCTTTTAAGAGCAGACCAAGCTAGGAGATCAAAACATTTGATATTCTGACCAAAACCAATGAAGTCTTGTTTATCTCAACTTGAACTGACTGTTTTGCTCACCAGTCGCTACATCAACTTACTCCTTTAAAAGCACTTTTAAGGTATGAAAGCATGACTAAACCCTGTCAAGCATGGATATGTTCCATTAAACCAACTATAGAGTCCACTACACAACTACACAGATGCAAAAAATCCTTTGATAGTATAGCTGTGATCAGGAAGAGTCGTATACATTAAATTACCCTTGATGGGTAATAAACCATGACTCCTTTATTCCTAAAGATGGTGAGGAAGTTAAAAAAGGGCTGTGAGATAATGATCTCATTAAACTGTTCAGCGATACATCTCCTTGACTTGTCGAAATATGCTCAGATATGAAACATACATTTCAAGAGGAACAAGAGAAAAGATATGGGTGCTTTCAACTGGCTTGCTTTACAATAAAATTTTAAATGACAGAGTACACATGCCACACAAAAGAACAGCTCGGGCCTCATGAATTATGAAAGCGCTTAAAATCCTGCAACATCCTCCCATTCCTTCACTAAAATCGTTTTTCATGTTTTAAAAGCCAAAAAGTGAACGAAACAAAGCAACATTTATTTGAAGTCACTTATAACCAACTGGATATCGGCCCTTTCCCAGGAAACGATATCCTGTGTAAATCGTTCGATAAACCGTGACGCATTAAACTGTAATAAAGCGACTGTAGTAAATCGTTTATGAATGAAATGCATTGCTTGTGTAAGAATACATGTAATAATAACAACATATGACTTGAAAACAAAACGGTGCCCTAATCAGAAGCGACGCTCCAACAAGCTCTTTCAATACACTCTTAAAGTGACACGCAACATAACAAAATAATAACAGCCAATCAGAACAGTGTGTGCTCGACTTCTCTCTGTTGACGCGGTCTCTCGCACCTGCAGCACATTGCACAGCCGAACGGGTTAAGAACACATACCTCGTATTTTTAATAACCATGATGTTTCACCAGACAGCAGACATCTTGTGGGTTTCTCAGCAGAACGTGAAAGGGTTATCGTATAATATCCGATTCTTAATTTCTGATGTCTCTTCTTGTCCATGTTTGACGTTAACTCACCTGAGGAGCTTCAGGTCCGTTACGTTTCCGTAGTGGGCGGGACTAAACAGATAAACGGGTGTCCTGACTCGTTTGTTTCGTTATGAGTATTTACGAAAAAAACTTTGAATCGCTTGTTGCTTTATCGTGTTGAACTAGTTACAAGTAAAGAAACCTTTTGGACTAAAATTATAATACAAAAAAAAATTTTTTACATCAGATTTATGAGTAACATCCTATTTTAACCAAGCCTTTGCCCTTTTTAAAATCTTAGCTATCGGTCGGGTGATTAGAAACCTCTAGTCATTTACCTACCATAAAATATTCCTTCTTAAGAAGCCTTGAGCAGTGTCAGAATAAAGTCAGATAAAAAGCCAATAACAAATGTCAGTCAAAAGAAAAAGCGGTATAAAGCACATTTTGTCATTAAATCAAAATTTAAAAACTTTTAAAAATTATATGTCCATAATTACATTCTTGTATGATGCACATTTTATATTGAATGTTATTATTATCTTCTAATGTGTTTGAAAAGAGTGAGCAACACTTCTCATTAGTGTTATGAAACTTCTGAACCACACTGTACAGTATGTGGCAGTGGAGTCAACTAATTGCAATCCATGTCATACATATCAAAAGTTTGGCATAGATTTTTGATATATATGACTATTATTTATATATGTGTGTTTTTCAATTCATCCACTTGTTCACAAGGACTAAAGAGAGTTCTCCACTACCTGAACCCATTTCTACTTGACAGCTTAATGATCGCTTCTTTATTCTAGCATTCAAAAGTGACCCATTATAATACGGTTTTCTCCATTCTTTCATTGCCTTTCTCTTTCAGTGCTCTCTTTCTCCCTCTCTCTCCTCACTTCAGACTGACTGTGCTTCACCCGCTCTGATGACAAGTGAACGACTGCAGTCTGCTTTCAAAAACCCGCCATCGGGCAAATCGGCTTTCTAGAGAAATGATGGCAAAGAATGTGATTTAAACCTCATCTTGGGAGTAAGCGTGAAAACTGACTGGAGAGTTATTGAGCCCCGAGGGCAGATTTGGCCTCTGGTCCTTTACTCCTCTCTGTCTTCATTATACACTACAGGGACTTGTTGATGTGTATGTATAATCTCTTTCTCCTACTGACCCCAGAACTGCTCTTACAGTGTTTTAAATGGTCACGCATCAGAAATAAACATACGCTTATCACTTATCACTTATCCAAGCTAGCATTGCATGGCTAAAATAGGGCTCTGAGTGTTTTTCGCTTTTGTTTCAAATAGCTGTGGCTTTCTGCAAAGCGGTCAGTGAGATATCTTGTGTTCTGTTTTGTATTGTTATGTTGTCTTTTATCTGAAAGTATTCTGAGCTGGGAGGCAATGTTACAATACCATATACATGTAAGAAAAGGCTTTGTCAGACTTTGACCCAAATATATATCAAAGGACATTCCCCCCTTACCACACACACACACACACACATGCCCACAGAAAAAATACTATAGACAATTCTGTAGTGGGAGAAAGGCCCCCAGGGACCGTGTCTATTTTATTCCCTCATTGTCAAAACTATAATAACCTTTTCTTCTGAACCTTTATAATCACTTTAGATTCCACACTTACTATTCAGCCCCAATTCAGAAAGCAATAGTTTCACAATGCCTGTAATCAAACCAACCACAAAGGACAACAGTAAGCAATGATTTGAGAACATAGATCTACAAGCATGCGGAGATGTTCCTGTAAACACTGGTTGGCAGTTGTAAAAGTGCCAAAGACATCACACACTTTTTGAATAGAGGTTTCAATGCGTGTCTGCAAGGACTGTTTATTTATTAGGTCAGAATAAACAATGGTTTTATGGATACTCAGGACTGTATCTATAGGAATGTATATATAGAAACTCTATTTTAATAATAATACACAATTACAATAGTTTTATAAATGACACATCTCTATACAAAATACCCGTTTATAGAATATTCCTCTTCTTGTATCTTTGACTTTTTGTTATAGATAAACTCCAGATCTGAAATCAGCTATTTAGCCCTCAACAACACAATAATCTACAAAAAGAATTGCACATCACCTTATGGACACACAAGATTATCCGTCTCATTTCCGTAAAGAAGCTAAGCATTCCATTAATTTTCGGAAATGAAGTGGATAGATTCTCCCTTCCGATTCCCCAGCACAATGTGTCCTGGCAAAGCAATAAAAATGGGAAGGGGGTAAAAGCTCTCAGATGCTGTGGAATGAATTAATAAATAGGAACCCTTGGTAAAGAAAGAGGGGGAAAACAACAATTGGGCTATTCTGTTGTGCACTGGGACTTTATAGGGCAGCGAGAATTTTATACAGATAGCAGCTAAGAAAAGACATTCTTCTCCTGAAAAGAGCAGCTCATTAAACTTGGGAATTGAAATGTATTTCTGCTGGGAATATATCAATTTGTCTTTTAAATTGGAGAACTCTGGAATCATTAAGCTATTGTTATTATTCAAGCAAACATACAAACAAACAAAACATTGGGAGAAAATTAGTTCTTTTGCTTTTCTAAAAATCAAAGTGCAGTTTATTTCATTGTTTTCCCCAAAAATCTTTTTGGATCTGTAATCCAAAGTTTAACATTTACATTTTATTACAAACACCTTTTGTTATTACAAAAAGCGGTTTGAGTTCTTAAATCTGATTGGATGAGAGCTGGTTAACGGTTTTGTATTGCTAAATAAAAAAAAAACAGGAAATTGTTTATTATTAAGGAAAACAAAAGAGAAAAACAAAAGCATCTGTAACACGTAATAAATATTCATAATAAATAATTAAATAAGTCATTTTAATTAGTTTCACTATTAGTTAAACAAATGTTGCAGTGTCAGGCAGGGTAAGACAAAACAAACAGGGCAGTGATTTTGTAGTGCCACAGAGCCACATGTTCACACTTTAATTAAATTATCCTAAAATGGCTTATTTACAGTTGTGTCTGCATATTAAGCTGGAACAGAAGACAGAAGTATTTGATCATCAAAAGAATTGCACATCTCAGCTTTAATGAAGATGCTGCAGTGCTCTGCTTTTAAAAAGGACCAATACTGGGGTCATCAGATCATGACTTTTTAAGGTTGTGTGTCAAAGTCAGTTTTGATTGTTATCCACACCAATCAGACTGAGCGTTTGAATGAATTAAATCATTGCATTATAAATATACAATCTTTAGATTTTGCCTCATCTGATTTAAATTATACCCTCCATAATTGTTAATAATGACTCTGATGTGTTGATTCTATATATGCATTACACTGTGTGTCATATATAATAAATAGCCTTGATAAAAAAGAAGCCAGATAATTTGGAGAATCCATTGCTAAAGCAAGAGGAGCGTACAGTGCATGCAGCATATTGAAACATTGCAATACCGAGCCAGAGCATTCATCATACTGTTGCAACACTACATACTTCTTGTTACGACAAACCAGCAATCTGTATGCTGAAAACAGAGGCAGTTGGAACAATAGGCTTACCCTTCCATCCGAACATGTTGTCAGATGATTTGTTATGCCGTTGCTCATTATTTGAAAATTGGTCTGTAATACATTGAAAGGGCCAAAGAACTGACATACGTAATCAACCACCTGCATGAGAATTTAAAGCTCCGTGCCAAACACATCATAACCTGTGGGCTACCCTGCAAATGTTTCTAATGAATCAACCTCATTAGAGCCGAACATGAGCCACATGGAATCTGTACGGCTTTTCCTGAAGACATCAAGAATTATCTGGAGCTGAGATGAGCAGACAGATTCTGAACAAGTTGGAAGCCTAAATCAAGAGAGCAAATGTTGGTTGAGACATATCATGCTTGTTATGAGACAAGTAAATCTGTCACCCAGCTAACAAGTTAAGGTTGTAAAAATAAACTATTTAACTATTTAATGTTTCTATAAAGTAAAAAAAACATTTAAAATGTGTGTAATGTTTTAAAACACTCCACTAACTTCTTAAGAATGACGTTTCTGATATATATGATATATATTGCTAAAAAAGTTCTTCTAACGTTACTGCAAGAACCTATATTAATAACTACTGTACAATTGCCTCTTAAGCTACAGTGTGGACCTTTATATTTAGTCCCTGTATCTACCCAGCAGTGGTGCCTCCAAGCTGTTCCACACCTCTCCTCATCCTGCAGTCACTTCCCCTCCTGGTAAAATCTCCTTCGACATCTCGACCCTTCTCCAGCAGGTGTAGCGTTAATGATCCTTTGATGTCATATGTCAGATTTCATCACTTGCTGAGTGACATTTTTCTTAATGACTCCAATCATCTATATTACAACTGGACGCCACTCACCACTTTAGGCACAAATAACATTTTATCCCAACAACTATCACTTATCAGCAAGATGACAACAGGCTCTCTGTCTATTTTCATAACATTCAGTATAGATGTGCTATTGAGACAGTTATTTATGACAACTAGATTTGTCAAAAGCAGATGGGCTGTAATTTCTGAGTGTGAGCATTTTCGCGAACGTGTCTATGTTAGCGCTTGAGTGGCAGCCTTGGTAGCAGCTTACGGAGTGACAGTTCTATTATTAACGTTGTCACAAATTGCTTTCAGTAAATTGTGGTTACCCAGAATGCACTTGTTGAGGTCGGTAACCGGTAATCACAGTGTTTAGCGCCGACATGACGTGCGATGTTCAGTTTCTTCATCGGTATAAAGTACCGACACGCTGCAAACATTGTGTCGCAACAGAGATTGTGCTCACTTGAATGAAAATGAAAATAAACTGGCGAGATAACAGAGCGCCTGACGTTCTTTAAACTGTCTTTGGACAATTTAACAGCCACTACAGCAAGTGATTCCTCTGCCTGAGGCACAGCCTGAAGAGAAAACAGGAGCTGTATTACTTCTCCACACTTATTTTCTACCATCCCAGTGACACTATACCTGTATGTTATATGCATTACAATTCTACCACTATTATAGTGTCGGATAAAGTTTGTTTTTTAGGCTTTAGGTCATTATTGGCAGAAAAGGATCCTGTGCAGTAACGCAATATAAGCACTATGCAGCAATATAAGGCATTTAAAAAAAACAAGTTTACTGTTGTCCTATCCATACCTTATTTTTTGCTGTTGGTGTAGTTTTAAGAAAGAATGCTTTAATTTTTTTAGCCTGTCACTGAGACTCAATCAAAATTTGCAATCAAACAGGCATTTGATTAAAGCTTTTAAATCTGCTGGAAAGTGTCATTTTCGAAATCGTAATTCTATCGAAATTCTTAAAAAAAGGTATAAAAGGTTTAAATTTATATGATCACCGCCCTCTTGTTAAGCACATGCCTGTAAATGACTAAATGTGTCATTTATGCCTAAACTAAATGTGAGTAGTTCATGAACTCAGTACTACTGACATAACACTGGTTTCTTTTGAAAAAAGACACTGATTAGCAATTCTATCACCATTGTCCTTCTGAAATAATAATTAAAAAATAATAAACTTTGCCTGGAAAACACTTAATTTGTCAGAGTAAACCTCTGTTCTCCTTTGAAATATAAAGTGCTTTAACAAAAATTACACACTGTGTGTATATCAATATATTCTGGATAAAAAATACATAATGTTTGGTGAACCTTTTATTTAAAAGTTTTTATTCTTCATCATAGTAATAAAAGAATTCAGAACCCTTGTAAAAGTTTAGCATAATTAGCCTAGCATAAAACATTATTAATACTCACCTTTAGAGAAAAGCCAGCCATGAATCTCATTGACTTTCTGCAGCAAGCGTGTGATTTATGCAGAGAGCAGTAAACATTTTCTTAATTAACAGTTGGCTTGCCCTTACTGAAACAAGTGTGACAGGGTAAAATGAACAGGGCGCTGTGAAGGTCTAAGAGCACGTAAACGTTCCTTTCAGATCCCTTGGGACTGCATGTAGCTCATGAGCAAGCAGGTTTTCAAAGCCTGTGGTTAAACCGCAGGTTTAATATGGAAAATCACATCAACAAGACAAGCCAATCACCCAGCCCCGCTGATACAAAGATTAAAATGCTCTCTTTAAAAACAAGTGAAACTTTAAACTTTTAGGATAAAAAAATAATATCTCTAAACCAAACTATGTGTGAAAATACTGCATTCTGAAACAGGATTGACAACGGTTTCCTGCTGTTATGTGAACAGCCAATGTGAATTAGCATCCCACAGCTTCATGTGATTGGCATCTAACTGGCATTTACAAATCCCAAGAAAAATTCCAAAGTTCATAACGGTTTTCCAGGCTTGTTTGTGAATCTATTGAGAGTTTCAGTTTGTATCCTGTTTACAATTTCAAACTGTGCAGCGGTAGCAGAATATTAAATATGAATTTTATTGACAGGTTTTGAATCTCTAATTAAGTTTCCTATTTATGCTAAACAGTACAGATGTCTTGGACACAGGGAGAACACTATCTGTGATTCACAGACATTTCATTGACCTTGACATTTCTCTACAGTTAAATGCCATTTTTTCAGCTGACTGTAAAAGAGAAACAACCAGCAGGAGCAACATTTTGCATGAAAAATTGATTTCATATTTGAACACTATACAGAACAAGGAAAATTTCATTATTCGGCGTCTTCTTGCCTGAAAACCATCTTGGATGTGTGTGGAATTCTAAAATCAAACAGATTAGTCATACTCATGAATACAGCTAAAAACACAGAATAAAAAAACAAATTTATGGATTATGATATTGTGACCTCACAAGCTACAAAAAAGATACAAAGCACCCACACAACACTATGTGAGGCCCCGCATGGTATTATAAGCCAATTAACTTTATAACATTATTTATTCTAGGGTATTTTTACTAATAGAAAATGCATCTAATGTGTGTTTATAAAAGCTGTTAACAATGTGACATGCTTGTGTTAATGTTAATGTCAATTTATTGATTTGCGAGTACCAAAAACAGGACACGCACTGCTTGACTTCTCATGAGTGGCAGTGTAATAAAACAGGGCTAAATGCTCTGGACACATTTCAGCACATAAATTAATAAATAAGAGAAAAAGGTGTTTAGGAGAAGGATAAATTGCCGCCATTAGTGGTATTTTACCCCCAAAGCAATTGTTGGTATACAATGTCTCCACTGGGGATCCCCAATATTTTGAGTATGCCATTAGTAAAAAATACAAAAGTCTGAATTATGAAACACAACATTGTATAGAATTGTATAGAATAGCGGAAATGTGATCGAATTTGACAGTCTCAAAGGGGCCTGTCTGAAGAGTTGAGATTATTCATGTGTGTGTGTGTGTGTGTGTGTGTATTAATAGGGCTGAGTGTTGAGTAGTAGCAGGAGCAGGTGCTTTGGGCTGATTGACTCATCTCTCACCCTGTGCGTTCCTCAAAGACCTTGTCTTCTCTTCCCAGTAGTCTTGTGGCTCTAGCCCCACAGGCACATGTGCACACAGACACACACACACACACACATACATCCAGCACTGCACACACTTTAAACATACTCAACATACTCACAGCCATGATTTCATCTCCTGCCTTTTCCTTTTTTCTTGGTTCTTGGATTCACTCAGTCACAGTAAACAGCAACCTCCAGTGACACCTTTTAAATTCT
The DNA here is from genome assembly GCA_036877585.1 of Botia kubotai. NCBI lineage: Eukaryota > Metazoa > Chordata > Actinopteri > Cypriniformes > Botiidae > Botia > Botia kubotai. Next base: position 22,379 of record JAZGTI010005345.1, read on the forward strand.
GTCAGTTTACACATGCACATTATAAGGTAGATTCATTAAAATATGATTTGACTATTTCTGTGATTTATTACAGTTAGATTATGCTAGACTATATCCTTACTTCCATTGAATGTAACAGTGTTGTTTATTTGCATGCACTGCATATGTTTTTTAGCCGATTTGGGAAGCTATGCAATGTAGATAACAGGAAAACATGGTCACAAAATTTCAACAATGTCAACAATATCATGTTAATTGTACTAGGCAAATAGATTTATCAGTTTTGTAAATTGAAAAAATGATAAAAAAGACCAATTTGCATGAATAAACATGACAGTGTCGTCATTTATTTAGCGTTTAACCACAGAATATTGCACAACATTACAATTGTAATGTTTCTGAGGATGATAATCTCTCGTGGTATTCTCAGAATCTGCTCAGGAAGAGAGTGATTGACAGGTGGTTTGATTCAGGCAGAAGGGCATTCCCTCTGCTCATCTGCTCCCCCAGGTGTGAACAAAAGCCACAGCAGGAGTAAAGCCCCATGTGGCAGAGGCTGATCTCTGTGAATGACTTTAATTACCACAGTCTCTGGTGACAGAAGAAGCATTACTTAACAAGCTTAGCACATTCAAATACTTGTTCTTGAAAACAACAAATAAATGAAACTTCGTATTGGAATATTTGTGGAATGATGAGATTTGTTTTGGTGCATTAAAGTGTACTGTACTTGAAACAAAACATACATTATTTTGAAAATGTGTCTTCTGTTAAATTTGACCACAAGGTTATTCCTCTGTTTTCTCCTCAATGCTCTGTCAAATCATGAGTATAAGCAAAATCAAACTGTAACTTCTAAAGCGTGTGTATCAATGTAAACAAATCTATATTTTTCATTTGTTTGGTACCATTTTACTGATATTTGTACTGTGATTCTGTGCATTCCCTTACAGTATGTACGGCTTTATTGTTGCCTAAAGACATATTAAAGTTTTCTTTTACTCTCTCTTTCCCCTTCCCACATAGTAATCATATAAAATAAAACAACTTTTTCATTCAAAGCTGGCTTTAGGGTTAGTCTATAAATAAATATACATCGATTTCTGTTTCGAAATGTCTGTTATTTTCTTGCTTGCATATGACAAAATGACATAATAATGGTAAAGCCGCAGACAGACACTGCAATATAATGAAGTATTCGACATTTATATGTTGCTTACAAAAACTTCTTTTGTTAGACTTTTTTTAATGGCATCAACAGTGTAGTTACAATATCTACCACCAGGGGCTAACTGGTCCAGTCTAACTAGTCAAACCTTGTCCCATTAGTGTTTACGTTCATGTATTTGGCAGATGCTTTTATCCAACGTGACTTATAGTGCATTTAAGCTACACACTTATCAGCGAGTGTGACTGATAAATAAACAGCCTTCTTGTGCAACCCAGTATACAAAATCACAATGGGCTGTGATAACTCAAAAATCTTTATGTCTCAGGACTAAACCCACAATCTTTATTGTTTGGTTTGTATAGTTTTAGTCACACCTTGTAACTGTGTGATACAGCACTGAAATAATTCCCATCTAATTCCCATCTAATTCCCAATCTCTTTTGTTAAATGTGGTGCCCCCGAGAGAGCATCAAGAGTATCTTCACAGAAGCCTTCGAGAAAATATGTTATTGGTTTGGTTTTTTTATCCAAACACATACCGTAATTGGATTACTGCTCTGCCACCTACTTAAGGTGATTTCAAAGCCTCTTGTCTCCCTGCTGGAGCTGAAGGAAAGTCAGTCATTGTGGATTGCGTGTGGCAATAGCTTACGCCCGAAGAATCACAATCACCTCGTTTTCAGCTTTCTTATTTATTCAGCACGGTGCTCTTTTGAGTTGCTGAATCTCATGAGTGGGTGTCGTTGAAAATAGCTCTCAAAACTAGCTTATTTTGCTAGATATAAAATGTGCTCTGCTAAAGAGATCTCAGTTTAAAGTGCCTCTTTGACAGTTGCAGCGCAGACCCCACATGAGATGTATGAAAGAGTTTCAAACTTGACAGTTTTGTCGGGGTTTCCATGGCAACCATGGAAGGGTCTCATTATACCTGGGTGTTTCTTTTTTTGCACATGGGGACCCCTTCTCCAGAAGACAAAAACTCAATAAACAAAAAACATTATAATATAATAACTAATACCATTTTTTGCAGAACAAATTTACAGAAAAAACAAATAATAAAAAGTCTGAATGTACACAATAATATTGAAAATAAAAGAAAAGTTAAGGTTATTTTATGATGATAAATGAAAGGATAAAAATGTTGCAGCAAAATTCTAATATTACAAGAAAGAAAGACAGAAAGAAAGAACGAAAGAAAGAACAAAAGAACCAAAAAAAAAGAACGAACGAACGAAAGAAAGAAAGAAGGCTAAAGCAACAAAAGAAGCAACACTTTGTTTGACATTCTCTGCTAAGTGGTAATTGTAAATGAGGACATCATTTAGCACTCCAGACAGCTTCATTAAATTAAAAGGCCTGTTTAAGAGATGTTTGAAGGGCAACAATCCAGTAACCTTTTCATCCTCTTTTTGGGTTACTAGACTAGTTCCTTAATCACTCCTCATTAGAGTCTTCCTACCAATCCCATTAAAACGATACTTTCTTCCTTACCTCCATTTGAAAGTAAGACATCTGCACACATTGTGTTTGTCTTTCCCCTCACGCACCGATTTTTTTTGGTTGCATTTACATCTTAATAATAATATACAAATTTCCCTCAGATATGTCCCATTACCCTGCTGTATAATTCTGAAATCGTTAAATAAATCTTGTTAATAACTCATTAGCGTTGGGATCTCGATATTGGTAAATTATGAAGCATTCCATACTTCTTTCATCTGAGCGAGAGGCCCGTAGGATGTTTTTTGTGTCGTGTAATGACAGAAACCCTGAGGGAACGTTACAGTGTAATTTGGTCGGTAGGACTAAGTGATGATTACTGCAAATTCGTCTGCAAATAACAACTTTCCATATTTATGGCTTCTTATAGTTTCTGAGCAGATGGTGATGTTATGAATTTGTGAGTTAATGCACAGACATTTGCTCATCATCAGGGTTTCTCCATGATATAATAGAGAGTTATGATACAACCAAAATGTCAGTTGTTTTACAACAAATAACTAAATAAAAACTCAATAATGTTGCTATAAAGGGAGAAAAAATGAAAGAACTGAAAGAGCAACTAAAAAAGGATTTTGAGGAGAAATCGAGCAGTAAAACCTTC
>JAZGTI010005346.1:6010-25631 GCA_036877585.1 Botia kubotai
GTAGCTGCCCCCCCCCCCAAAATAAACCACAACTATAGAAGACGGTTTATGCTTACAGTCCCCATAGCGCTGCTTTAGGCTATATGTGCTTGTTACGCTATAAATTTTAGTGACACTGAAATTAGATTATATAGATAGAGAAAGGCTTGTTTAACAGAGTGTGAAGTATATTAAGCCTTAAACAGGCCTTAAACAAGCCTACATGTTGGGACAATAATTGTATCACTTATTTAAAATATGTTATTTACACGCAGGTTATCGACTGCCCAGTTAGTTTATGAGATGTTGGTCTTTCTTCATTGAAGTAGATAGGTACTGTACTTGCATGACTGAAGCATCAATGTATTTCTGGTACACAAATGTAACATTCAGATTACATTCTCCTACACAGGTAATAATCTTACAGTATTCGCCGGTAGTTCTTCTCTTGGTACGCCTGGTTGATGACGTAGCTGATGAAGACTTGGAAGTGGTTGACAGCGTGATATTGAACGATGTCACACACGTCTGAGATCAGGATGGACTCCTCGATCCTGTGCTCCAGATCCATGAGGAACCTGAGAGGAACCGTGCGTGAGGTCACCATCATAAGACACCACAACAGTATCATATACTGTATACAAAAATATGGACTTCAATGGTAATCGAACACAAATATTGGAACGTACTACATGTATGTTGGAGTTTGAAACATGCGTGTTATTGTTATTTTGCTTGGTGCCACAGAAAATAACTCCAGGACACGTTTGCTTGAGTTCATAAGCTGTAGTTTAGGTGTGTACCGCGATGATGATACAATTTGAGGTGAGAAATTGAAATAAAACAGCCTTGTAATCCGATGTTTTATAATGTACTGTACAAAAGCAGGTGTGGAGGGCCGAGCTGGAGTCCTGACTCACGCGCATGAATCATCGCGTCGGTGGGTGGATTTGCGCGATATAAAGCTAACTGACTGGAATCAAATCACAGAAGTTAATTTTAGCCTGTTGTTTAACTGAGAGAATTTTTTCCTCATATTTTTCAAGTTGGTAATATAGTCTTTTAACCTTTAAAGCAGTAACTTTTGAAAATAAATAATTTTAAAACCATTTTCATTCTCATTTGAATGCGTTTCCAAACATATTTTGAACGCTTCGTTATATTTAAAACAGATTAAATTCAAAACATATTTTTATAAATGTATTTAACAAATACATCAACGTTATTCCGATAAATTGTTGGCCATGTTTAAACACTCAACAGAAACCCTTTTTTTTTTTTACAGGGGAAAGTTACTGTGGTCTAACAACTGTTGCGAAACTATGTTGCTCAGCCTGAGTTTTAAGTTGACTTTTAAAACATAAAAGCATCAGATCAGACAATGGAAAACCACAGGCGCATGAAAATGAACCCTGACCGCACACCATCTCTCCACAAACACACCTCTCGCTTGCCTTCATAATGTCCTCAATGTTTGAAAACAGGAAGTGCATGTCTGACTGACTCAAGGTGTTGACGAGCAGAGAGTTGCGTAGAAAGTGGGTCTCCAGCAGCTCCAGACTTTTGTAGTACGACGCCTCTGAGGTCACCAGTTCAAACATGGCCTACAAACAGAGAGAGAGAGAACATGAGAGATTTTCCTCATCTTGTAAGTCGCTTGTAAAAGCGACTTTTGGAGCATTTTCACCCACAAGGACTAACATGCGAAAATATTCTGAGTAAAAGTAAAAATCCATAGAGAAACCGATTGGTAAGCCAGAATTACAGTCAGCTCTGAGACTGATATGTGCTTCAGTAGGAGCCACAAGTCGGTGAGATTTCCTTTAGCATCAATAAAAATGGTAAATCAGAAATTCAATAAAATGATCGCTACCATGGAAACGTAATAGCCGCCCACTCGCGTAAAAGTAAGGTTCAAGGTAATCATGACAGCCTTCCTACACTCTCAGGCTAAACAATGAATATATTTAAGCATTGTACAATAAATGTATGCATATTTTTTATTCCTGACATAAATGACTGTTAAAAGTTGAATATTTTAGTATAATAAATGATGACGCGTTGTTTCAAGAAAAAAAAAAATATTTTGTTTAGTTAATTTAGTCTCAAAATAACAGTCTCAAAACTTGGTATTTTGGTCTGTGATTTTTTTATTTACAACCAAATGTTGTAATGTTGTGATTCATCTCACAGCTGATTGGTTGGTTTACGGCTCTTAATTAACTCTTAATTAAAAGGTTTTCAGTCCCACCTCCTGCAGAATGACCTCCTTTGGTTCCAGTGTTTTCAGCAGGCCGCTGTCCTTCACGGCCTCCAGGTTTTGCCAGAGGCTCAGTGAGTGTGCGCTTTTTCTTAACTGCAGCTGCAATGCAGGGGCAGCCATGACCCCTGACCCCGCAGCCGGAAGCCCATCTCTCTGCCGTCGCTGCTCGATCTCCTGCTGCTTAGAGGTGTCACGGTATTCTTGATACAAAACATCTAAATACGATAGCAAACGCGAAACTATGTTAGAGATAAAACTATTGCTTTCATCTCATTTTGTGGTGTACAAACCCTAAGCGCTACATTAAGCACTAAGTGTTACATCATCGATGACAATGTGGACTTCAGGACACCTGAAGGAAGCTGTTAGCATCTCGCTAGCCTGACCAGCACATACAAGCGATTTAAAATCCGCCATCTTTGTTCACTGCGTTTATGAGCTGTAAATGGAGTTTTCCCAGCTAACAATTTTAGGTTGCTAGAATGTTTCCGTAGTTCCGAAGTTTCCATTAAGTTTCCTTTTTTTTAAACTTTCCACTACACATGATAACGTTTTTGATACGTAATTGTCGTATACAAAGTTAGAAAAACATTCTACTCATGTTACTGCAAGAACATTTTTGATAACTTTGGGAGAACTTTGAGAGTACATTAGCCAACGTTCGGAGAATGATTCTTGTAAGCTGGGTTACCTCCATATAAAATATTACGATATTTCTTCATATTCCTACTGTCTCTTTCTCGTAATGTCAGAATCTCAGTATAGTTTTCCTGCATCTATAATTCGGTCAGGTCAGCAGATTATACACATTCTAACAACCTTCGACCTCAGACACATTAAAAGTCGACAGTAAACTCCTAAAGCTCTACAAACACGAATCACATGAGCCGATGATCTGGAATGACCTTCTGGACCCTTCACCTGATACCAGCACTACACAGGAGACCAGCATGTGTGTGCCTTAGATTCTCAAAAGGGTGACTTTAACAGAGGAAATCTGTTGCATAATGTCCTGTAGTTACATTCAATAAGACCTTCAGGTGGGTGTTTGGCACAGTCGCTTATATAACTGAGGGCGTGAGAAGAGAAAAGGAGAGAGGAGGAGAAACAGAAAAGGCTGCGAGAGAGGAGGAAAGAGAAAAATCTGGAGAACATGGGAGGATAGAAATAAACGAAGTAAAAGACAGAAAAAAGAGGAACGGAAAGAGGGATGGAGACTCAGAAAGAGAGCGAAAGAGAGAGAGAAACGATGATATGAAATGATGCTGCGTTGGCGAGGAGAGCGGACGGCTAACTCTCTTGCTGTAATTCCAGCATATATTTACAAAGACATCACCCACACACTCCACCTGCCCTCATCCTACACGCAAACACACACACACACATCTCCTGTACACACACACACACACACATCTCCTGTACACACACACACACATCTCCTGTACACACACACACACACACACATCTCCTGTACACACACACACACACATCTCCTGTACACACACACACACACACACACACACATCTCCTGTACACACACACACACACATCTCCTGTACACACACACACACACACACACATCTCCTGTACACATCCAACATGCCTGTGCTGTAAATTAAACTGCAAATAATGTTGCCTACACAGTTCAAATTTAGTCAAATTAGCATCATTTGTTCTAGGGTATCAGTCTCCCTCTATTTGTGTGTGTTTGTGTGTGTGGGGGGGTTACTTAACAATATATTGGGGACAAATTTGTACCCAAAAGTCAACAAAACCTGACAAATCTGAGCAAAACCTCCTTTTGGGGACATTCTCATTTCTAAAAACGCTATAAAAACATAGTAAATAATTCGGTTACATTTTAAAAATGAGGGTTTTCTGTTAGGGTTAGGTTATATTGTTTATAACTAGCTGTGTATTAAAACAAGACACGTCTATGAAATGTCCCCATTTGCATAGGTAAGTAAACATGCATCTGTGTGTGTGTGTGTGTGTTCACTCACCGACGTTCTTCACGATGTTGAGATTGCGGCAGGAATTCTCCACTGCCATCTTGTGCGGACTGTCACCATTCCTCACCAAACTGAATGAGCAGGAAGAGACGAAGACGGCGTGTGAGAATACAGAACAGCCAATAATCAGTGACTAGCAGAATTACAGTGTGTGAGTGTGTATGGGCGTGTGTGTGTGTACCAAAATGAGAACATTTTATCCCTCGACCAAAACACCCTACAGCTGCCGAAGCCCTACTTCTGTTTCCAAATAAGGGGAAAATCGGCTCCTCTGATTTTTTTTTATTCTAATCTAACTTTATGACATTACCCCAGACAGCCCTGAATCAGTCAAATCCATCAGCAGCAACACACAAACTGGTATATTTCACCACACAGTCAAAACACAACATTATGGGGTTAAGGTACATGCATAAATAAATACATGCATATGCATAAATAAATACATGCAGAAGTCAGTGATGACTTCTCCCTTCTGCCTCACATCAATGTTTTTTAGACTGTTCTCAAATCAGACTGAGAGAACATAGATCAGATCTTCAGGTTTTGCACAAACTTGTCGAGTCCATGCTCGCCCGAGTCTATACAGTCATTGAAGCATTAAAGCATAAACCGATGACAGTAACTAGCAATTTACCAGCAATTCCCACGAATTTCTGAAATTCATACTTTTTTATTTATTGAATAATGTTGATTGTATAATAAGCTATTAAAAGCAATTAAAAATGATTAACCCACAGCATGTGTGTGTGTGTGTGTTTAGGTGTGTATGTATAGACATGTATGTGCACGATACCAAAACGCAAAACAAGTGGTCTGTAAAAATACACAAACTTTTAAGTAATGCAATATTGTTTCCTTTTAAACACTGAAAAGGGTTTTTAATATTGAAAAAGTAAATAAATAAACTTTCACAACAATCCTGTTTTCTGACTGTTGCCCTGTCACTGTCTCTCTCACACCCAGTCTCTGTGCTTACCGGAGTGTGATGTTGTCGGGGCCGCTGGGGTGGATGTCATTGTCCTGCACAGTGCAGGCTGTGCTCGTCCGTTCACTCAGCTCTTCCATTTCTTGTCTACGCGACCAATCTCCCGGCGTCGCCAACGGAGACCGAGACCGAGCTCCTCCCAATACAGCACTTCCGTTGCTTGGCAACAACATTCCGGAGCGAGAAGGTGGACTGATAAAGACATAGCAATACTGTTAATATTTAAATAACGTATATGGTGAAAAAGTACGCAATATACTTGAAACAGGAGTCAATCTCAAACACACACACACAAGTAAACATTCTTTTTGGTATTGTGGACCACATGCATGTGCAGAATCACAGCCAAAAACAAAGTCACACACAAACACACACACACATTTTCTCAACTGTTTCACCCACTCACAGAAACACATACAGACAAACAATCCCTCATCTTGAGTACCCTAACTGACACAACACTTTAAAAATGTTACATACATCGCAAAACACAATGTATGCCTACACATATATACATAGATCGATAGACAAACAGACGAACAGACAGACAGACAAAACTATTAAGAGAGCAATTCAATAGAAGATGTGCTACTTTTGTGTGAGGTACGGTGTTGTTTTCATGTCACACTTATTATACATTCTTACAGAGTTCCAGCATAGATGTTTCTTTTAGGGAAAGAGTTTAGGGTGTAGTCACTATAATTATATACAAACAATCTGTGGTATTTTCTCATTAAGATGTCAAAGTAAACAAGTGTGTGTGTGTGTGTGTGTGTGTGAGTGTGTGCGCACTTACCGATGCATTCTGGGAGAGAGAGGGGATTGATTTGCCGCAGAGGGGCTGATCCTATTTGAGGAGGCGGGGTTCACTGTTGAATTAACGGAGGAGGAGGGGCCTAATTGAGAAAAGGGGACGGGTTTATTATAATGAGGATTTAAAAAACAACAACCTCATAAGCTTAGATACATACATACACATATGTTTGAATAGAACAGAATTCGGTTAAAGACGAGGTAATCGTGTTCATACACCAGAACTATACATTTTATCAGTGAAATCATGTTCGGTTACATAAAAAACACAAACAAGAAAAAAACTGATACATTTCAGTGCCCGATAAAGTACTTCAATACGGACAAAACAGCACACTGGTCATTCCTTCATCACCACACACATTCACGAACAAATACACTAACAAATGAAACACACACACACACATATAAACACAGAGGGCCCATTGTCATGTGCCCTGTGCTGCCTGAATCTTTGTGGGCACAGGAATGTGCAACTGGGGCCTCAAATGGACGTTTCAGTCACTGTGTTTGTGTCTGAGAAAGTCTGTCCAGATTCCCCATGAATTTCTTTTCCTCTGCAAATGCTGACGTCTCAATAACAAAAGGCCCATCTGAAACGCTTTATTAGTTTCTCTGAGTTGCTCTCTTGATCAACCTCTGTCACCTGGTAGGGTGCAGTGTAGTGTGCTGGACTTTGAGTGACTTAGATCAAAAAGATTACAAAGCATGTTTGTCAGCGTCCTTAGATAAATATTGACCCATGTGTTAATACAACTGTATTCTACACTCATCAGATAGAAATGCCGACCTTAAGCTGCTATACATTCCATTAAGTGTGCTGTCCTATAGCTTGTCAGTTATTTGAACAAGCCCTTGACCCCATATTTGAACCTTTAGAGCATCATGCAGCTTGGTGAAGAGAGGTGTGCTATTCCTTTCCTAATCATAAATGTATTTAATGTACACAAAATATATGTTTACATGACCAAACCCAGCCTAACGGACTATCTGACAAGTCAAGCTGAGGTCTGTTTAAAGGCGTGCAAACTTAGATCAGGGTCATTTTTTTAACGCAATAACTTCTTTTATGGTTGGTTAATAATTTGCTTTAAACCCAGTTTACCGCAGTGTCACCAGATTGAGAGCGCCAATCAGCAGTGAAGTGGGGTTGTTTTCCCAGCGGTCGCCTGGAACTGGAGAGAAACCCGAAATGATTTTTAGGATCGTGAGAAACACGCACTTTTGACTGATGTACAGTTAAAGCAAAAAGTGGTGCAAGTCTCACTTTTAATGGATTTACGCGTGTATAAAACCCATCTGTGTTTTACTGCTGTGAACGTCTTGAATAAATAAATATTGACAATACTAATCGTTTAAAGATTAACGTTTTTTTTTAGAGAGAATTGTTTCCTGGTCCACATAAGCCATCAGCGTGTGTGTGCGTACCGTATGTCTGTAATGCTGTGTAGACTTTGTACAGTAAGACAGGGGGATTACCATACAGACTGTGTGTGTACACTGCACTTAAAGTAACTTATGAGGCGTTACAAGACACAGACACAGTTAATTTTATTAATACCAGCAGAACAGCCTGCAAGCCACACTGCCTTCACAACCAGAGACACACACACACTCGCAGACACACACACACACACTCGCAGACACACACACACACACTCGCAGACACACACACACACACACACACACTCGCAGACACACACACACGCAGACACACACACTCGCAGACACACACACACTCGCAGACACACACACACACACACACACACACACACACACAGACTTCACAAATTCACACCAAACCGTCACTGTGTATAAAAAAGATGTGACAAATTCTGGAAAAGCACATTTTCACACAGACATCATACACTCACAAATACACGCCCACAACAGTCACAGACATGTGCGATAATCAAACACCTCATCGGAGTGGAGAGCAGTATTTTAAATAACACATCCGTATCTCAAGTCATTACTCAGCAGACACAAACGTCTGGTACACACTGTACGAATCTGGCTGCGTTTGCCGTCTGAAACAAGTTTCCAGGGAACAATTCTGTGGTGCAAAACGGATTTTATCTAAAGATCTTATTAAAATTGTATTGTACAGTCTGATAAGCAACAAACGCAGAGGACCGTACAAACCACACACAGTGTGTGACCGACTTAGGAGCACAATGCATTCTGGGTAATCAGCTACAGATGAGAATACTTGTGAAGTCATCCAAATGTTGGGTGTTCAAAACAACACTTGGGATTTCCCAAACATCACACATGCACATAGACACACAATCTACACTCTCCTTGTTTGATAAGCCAATTGAAACACGGAAATTATGGCTGAAGTATTATAAACAAACCAATAAAAATGGCAACCAAAGCTATTATATGGCTTTGAGTTTTAATGTGTTTTTATAATTTGCCATAAGGTAAAGAATAATTAATAATATATAAGAATTCCACTGACAGTATAAGCTGAAGTATCTATTTAACATGCATGTGGTCAAAAATAAAATTTTAAAACATTAATCTTTATACCCTCAATAAAGAATATTATGCCTAACACATGATGTGGTCACATGATCACTTTCTAGTTGGTGACAGGTGGTATAATAATATTCTTATTCTACTGACCAGTGGATCATGTAGTGCAGTACAAGTTTGTATAGACTACAATATTTGTAGTCCATTTATATATGTGTATCTTCAAAAGATTAATTTAGTTACTAAATAATTTAGATTAATTTTAGTTACTAGAATATAAATGGTTTTAAAGCTAACAGGAATGGACTGAAACTAAAAAAAGTGTATTTAAAAAAAAAATCGAAAAAGAGATATTATTTAACTGGTCATGTGATCGTAACATGGCCGCCACCAAGAGGAAGGATCCACGTGTAATTTAAACATCTCTCTCCCCACATTCCTGGTATGACTCTCTCATGTGATGTCGTTGTATTTTTCTAAATTACTACCCATCAATAAATCACCATTTTATTAAAATGCAGCTATGCCATATGAATAGAATCTATAACACACGAGCCTGTCAAGGCTTATTTAGAAAACATCTTTGGGCCAATGAGACGTTTATTAAGAATAATTGTGATGTAATTTATATAGGTACAATGGTCAGTTTAGTCACAGTACTGCAAATAAACGCACTGGAAACACAAATGTTCAGAAACATATTCAAAATACACACGTACACATACCTACACAATGCTTAGAACAACAAACCGTGAAAAAAATTAAACCAGTTTCTCGAGTTCCGACTGCCTTACCGCAGGGCAAAATCATGCGCTTTTTTCTCTCAACAACCCACTAGAACTAGTTTGGTAAACCATAATCATGTATAATCTATTAAAAACGCCAGAGAAAAAAACAACTAAATAACTGAATTATAAATAGACACATCAACTAAAAAAAGTCACTTCTACCACAGCAACAGCCTGACAAATATTCCCAGAAACCCATTCGCTCCTAACAACAGCCAAAATCAAGTATGGTTTATGTTTTAGGTGTAAAGTTTTATAGCTATGGCCTAGCCTTGTGTTAAGTTTTGTTCGGTTTTGTTATAATTCTCTCTTAAGAGAAAGCCGATTCTTTTAAACAGAGTATAAACTGAAGGTGGGTAATTAAACTGAGCCAAGCGCTACAAACCATAACAAACTAACTGTTTAACAACACTCCACTGTTTAGACCCATCACATCTGCTAGGCAACCAATATTGCAAAGCAAATCTGCGAATCTGTTTCAGCAGATAGCTGTTGGGTTCAAGTTGGGTTTCAAAACCAGTGAAGTATTTAAAGGATCTACCGCTGATTTTACATAGATAATCAGACTTGTCATGTCAGGTTTTCTATGGGCTGTATACAGAAAAAGCGTTTTCTCTCACTTTGTGTTTGTTCTGAAGATGCGGGCAACCTCGTTCTTCTCATCGAGCGATAAAATCTCGAGTTCCTGCGAATTGGAGATCTACCGGGTACCGTGTCCTCATCTTCATCATCTTCATCCGCGCTGGGCAGGTGGGCCGCAGGGGTCTGGCTTCTGGGAGACGCCTTTTGAGGTTTCTGAGGCCGTCTCCCTCGGAACAGTGCTGTCATCATCCCCGCGATGCTCTCAGACCCCAGAGACATCAGACACAGGATCCAGCCCTTCAAACGATAATCCCCATTAGATAAACACCAGGAATTCCTGTCCAAATCCTATCCAATAATCCCTGATACACGATCACGCAGGCAGTGTTATGCTCTCTTTCCGGATAATTAACTCACTGTACTTTTCTTGCCCTTTTTCCTCAGCCTAGGGGAAAGGCGCGCTGGTATTAACTCCAAACTTTGGCAGCTTCCATACCTTTGTGTTCCAAAACTGTTTCTCTTTCTCTCTATCTCTCTCTCTCACTGAATCCTCTCCTGTCTGGCACTTTTTACAAACCTGTCCTCTGCCCTCAGTGTCAAAGTTCTCCCCCCCTCCCTTTCATTCATTCTCGCCCGCCCAAGCTCCCAATAACCCACCCTCTTTTCTTCCTTGTCACACCGCCTTACCCTGTTTCGCCTCTGCGCATAACTCTGAGCCCCACGTGCGTGTACAGAACAGGTAGAGTCACTCACCTAAAACAGCAGGTCCTGTATTTTTGGCTGTCACTCTGTTGCTATGAACGCGGACGCCTCACCCATTCTGTCGCATTAACGACACAAAAAACAAAACTCAAAATGTTTTGTCCCGGGAAAATTTAAACATGACAGATTTACTTCAAAAATGAAATTGTGTAAGAATTGATTTTTCTTACCCCATCGGCTAATCAGAATGTTAAACAACAATAAACTATCTAACTCTACCGTAAATCTCCCAAAATCAGTTTATTAAGGTTAAATAATAATACAAAAAATCCAACAGGGCAAAAAAAGAGATTTCTATAAAACAAGTCTTATTACCTTAAGCAATTTGAAGAGAAAGAACATTTATTTACGTGTTTAATTCTCAAGTGTATTTCTGTTTTGTGCTTAGTTTATTGCTTTGTGGAAAAAAGGAAGGGCAAAGTTTGTAGTCATGTTCTTTTGTAATTCCCTGTTCTCAGCAGTCAGCTGGCTTTTGAGGGTTAGAAAGTTTTGACTCTCTCTCTCTCTCTACCAAAAGCACCCTGTCTAATCCCATTGTACGCTCAATGATTAACAAACATTGACACGTACACAAAAGCACAGACACACACACACACACACAACAGAATGTGGGCTGTGCATGCAACCACACAGTTTCACATGCAATCCTAATATTCCATTATAGCACAAAATTAGTAACCTGCAGTACACACAGATGTAAATTAGACAGGCCTGTGTCACTTTAGCCCGAGTACCTATACCAAAACAGACAGAAACTCCTGTTTTTATTACCTTGTGAGGTCAGGGTTTATATTACACAGAGAAATGTGAGAGATAATGTGATTATCTGACGTACAGGTAAACATACACACAGATAAAAAAATACGTCACGTTTCTACAATACGAAGTTTCTACATAAAGTAGTTATGAAGTGAAACAGCTTCAGAAATGTGCAAAATCTGACAAAAGTCTTTAACAACGTTCTAAGATGGAAAAGTGCTTAATAAATAGATTACATAATGTATTATTTAAAGTCTTATTTAGAGGTAAGGTTAGTTTTACTAAGAAACGTCTGTGTGTGCGTTCAGAGCTGGAGGATAAATAAACAAAACCCGTTTTCGGGATGGAATGTAAGTCCATTGAACTGTCAGAATATTTTGGTTACATAATAGCACAGGAAAGTCTGTGTCATAATGGGAGCACCTCTTTTTATACACACTTCATCTGTTAAAACAAGGTGTGCCATAGTTTTGGTGAGCAAGCATTGTCTAAATGACCATCCACAATGCTATGAAACTTTTTATATCAGTACTACCTCTATAATGTTTATTCATCAACTGTGTATGAAGAAATTGTGTTTGTGACAGTATTTTGGGAGCTGACTTTAGCTTAAAATTTTGATTTAGTTCCTGTGTAATTTCAATTAATTTATTATTAATACTTTTCGACAGTGTAACGTTTTATAAGCGTGAGAAATGGTACTTCATTTTTAGATATCAGAGCTACAATTTTAAGTTTGTTAATACTTGGGTTTTTTTGTTATAAATTACAGCAATCCATACAGGCACTTGGGCTTAAGGTTTGTCGACATCTAGCGGTAAGATATGGTACGCACCCTTACAGAAGACCAGTGGTTCTCAAACTGGGGGCCACCAGATAGCGCTAGGGGGGCCGCATAGAAATTCTTAGTTTAGGAAATTATTTTAAAACCTTTACCTGTATGCAACCAGGATTGTCCTTTGTAAAATTGTATGTATTTAAAAAATAGAAATATTTAAAAATAATAAAATATTTTTATTATACGCATTTTTAATATTCAACATCAGAGAAATAAGACTACAAAAAAATTGATGTTTCGGCATTGTATAGTTTGTAAAGCATTTGTTTTCGGTATTATCCAAAGTTCTTAAAGTAAAATCGTAAGTTTGACAATGTTTTCGTCATGAGTTTTGGGGGGTTGAGGGTGTTTGTAACCACTGCAGTAGACAACTTTACTGTCTATTTCTTAAACAGTAGACACACTATTTTGGCAGCGTGGGGAAATGTTCTTGGTTACAAGAAATTCACACTGGGTACTTTGGCTTTCCACGGTCAGTTTCACTTCCTGTGAACTTCACCGTCTGTACCAGAAATTCTGTTTTCACAGAATACTTGTAATTTCATGGGCAATGCAGACATGTATATGTGGTTACAGTCAACCGTTTACAAATTATTGATTTTTGTTATTGCTATATAATTATCATACCTGCAGTGACTCACATATTGTTTCAGTCAGACAAGTCCAAACAAGACGAGACGGATAGCAATAAGGTGCAAAATAAAAAAAACAAAGAACAGCCTTTCACAAACTACAGAATCTGGCTGGTGCAGAAAAAGTAGCGCGTCAACATTTTTTGTGGTTGATCGTACTTATGCGATTTGGACTCGCTGTCTCTTCAGTACCTACGTGTACCACTCACGTTGCTCTGGTAGTGTTTATTTTTCAACTTTTTCACAGTCTGAGTCCAGTCACATCTTGTGGCCTTACAACGTGTCCGGTGGTCGCACGGTCAACGTAACCGCACGTTGTTATTGCAGCGGTAGAAATCCGCTAAAATGCTGCTCTCAACGCCCGAGCGTCGCCATCAATCCCACAATCCACCGGGAGACTTCCGAAGACACGCGCTGGAAACGCTCTCCTAAAATGCGACGTCGCTAACGTACGGTAGGTCGTCCTATTTCTGTAAAACTTCTTACAGCGGTACAATAAATGTACAATATATAAATACAAAAAGATTACAGTATGGGTGCATCTCGCCTTTAAAATACAGATGGATGCTCATTGAAAAACAGTTGATATTGTTCACGGAGATGTATGTATTGGTGTGTATTGTACACGGTAATATTAATGTAATATTTGCATATTAAATTAAAGGATTTTCTTGTTATTTAGCAAATGTGCACGTTATATTAACGCTATTTACTATTTCATTAAAATTCCTTTTATCTAAAAGTCACCCTTGTCATAGAATGGCCATTAAATAAGCTGCATAAAAATGCATTAAAATGATACTTTTTTTAATATAAAAACAAAAACAGCTCTGCTTGTGTCATCAGGTTGGCGTAGTTGCCGTTTTGACTAAACCCACAAACATTACTTGCAGAGTGTGCGTGTAAACTACAGGCGCACACTCATAAGCGTCTGTTGTACAGATGATCTGGAGAGGAAATACTCGCTCGTAACGCTATATTTCAAGAAACCATAAGATAACAGACCGGTGATTGAAACAACCTCCGGCAGTGGTAATGAACTCCAGCTCGTCGGGTAAGTAATTCGCACGCAACCTTCTTACGATCTAAAATGATCATTTCCAAAATACAGTTACCGTTACTATGTGACCGCAATGAACTTTGAAACAATGTACGAGGCTTTATAAGTTTCTCTCTCTCTCTTTACTTTATATACTTTATATTATACTTTATATATAGTATTTGTTACTAAACTGAGTGTGTATTCAGTACTATTTAATATGGCTTTTATTCAGAAACGTACGCATGACATCACCACGTGTGATGCAAGCCAGGCCAGCGAAAACGGTGTATTGATTAATAATAAAGAACGATTTATTGATGGTTAAACGAGCGTCAACGAGCTTCATTATATATATATATATATTATTGCGGAACAAGCAATAAAAATAAGGCAAAGATAAAGGACAGTCCTGTGGAGACCACATTATTTCCACCTTCTTGCTCAGGTGCTGGCGATATCGTCAGAAAATTTCCAATGAGTTTACACCTATGCTGTGTATCAATACACGACAGATACTTGTGGTTTCCTGACTAATATTTTTCATATGGAAAACTGAAACATCAGCTAACCATAAGTCTTTACGTTCAGTATCAAATGAGTCGACGCATTTAAACGGAAGAACCTACGTATTATATAATATACATGATGGTAATGTTTCTCTGTAATAACTAATTTTTAAAAATATGTTTAATGACGACACCAAGATATGGCTTCTTTCAGTTTACGATTATTTGATGGTATTTACATAAAGAGTTTGTTTATTTATGACGTGTTTAGGGCGACATCTACAGCTCTAATTTCCATGTAACTACAGCTTTAATTTCCATGTTCAGTTGTATATTAAAACATATTTCATGAAACTCATGATTTTTCCGAAATCGTTTTGTTAGTAGTGGACATACTTTGTCACGTTCATTGTTTTATTGTTGTAGATTCGACATATCTTCACAATTAAAATAAAAGTCATTTAGAAAAAGTTAATAAGTCATCTGACTTGTAACTATAAAAGATAATGAGACGCTTCACTGACTGTTAGATGCAGGTATCAAACAGAGCTATAGATAAGCTCCTTATGAGGTAGACCTTTTGATAAGTTAAGTTAGATTTAAACGTTTAAAAAGTTATGTCAGAATGTTAAAAATGTGCATATCTTGAGAACATCATCACCACAGCACATCCCACCCATATTGGTAGTCCCATTTGCCCTTTTCCCAGCATGCACTGGGTTGTTTGACCATTTGACAGTTTAATTTAAACCGTTATTAATTATGTTGGCTCAGCTCACTGTCTTGTGATGTCAGGCTTTGTCTGTTCTTTACATAATCAGATAGTTGACTGTTCATTTACTAGGTCTCGAGGTCTGTCACAGGTTTGTGATTTTGTTATTGTGAGTGTTTGTGTGTTAGTTCAGTAATGTCAGTAGTAACATATATTATCAACAAAAACATAAAACAAAGTACATAATGCTGAACGACGTAAAAGTTAGTATATTTCCCTTGGAGTCATTTAAAACAGCAAAGCAAATTCAGAACATTTACGTTAAATTACAAACATCTAAAAGATGTAAAAATTGTACGAAATGTTGTAAATACAGCATCAAGTCTGCTATAATTAAAATCTTACAATGACCCATACAGTAGACAAATGTAGATACTTTTTGTAGTCACACTGTTTATCGACCAATCACGAGCCCCTAATATTCACATCTGTATTTCTGTCTTGTTTCTATCAGCTGAGTGTAACGGAGTGTGCTGGGTTCAGTGGTGCGTGTATATGCCCATTCTGATCGCTGGTTTCCCTTTGAACCTGGCCGCTCTGTGGCAGCTCCTCTTCCGTGTTCGACGATGGAGTGAATCCACGATTTACCTCGTCAACCTGATGATCAACGACAGCTTGCTGATGTTCTCCCTGCCTTTTAAGATACACGCGTACAACAGACCCTGGACCCTCGGCCGTACCTTCTGCTCCCTGCTGGAGAGCCTCCTCTACGTCAACATCTACGGCAGCATAATGTTGAGCGTATGCATCGCCGTCGATCGCTACGTCGCCCTGCAGTTTCCGTTCGCCGCCCGCCGCCTGCGGTCCCCACGCAAGGCGAGTCTTGTGTGTCTGGTCGTCTGGATGATCGTCTTTGGAAGCAGCGCTCCCATCTACACCCTCCACGACTCGGTCGCCACCACGTCCCTCTGCTTTCAACAATTTTCCAATAGCACATGGTCAAAAAGTGGGATCGTGGTTGCTATAGAGACGGTGTTTTGCAGCAGTGCCGCGGCGATGGTGTTCTGTTCCGTGCGCGTGGTGCAGATCCTGCGCGACCTGAGGAGGCGCAACCCACACGATGCCAAACTGCGAAACAACAAAAGCGTGAAGATCGTTCTCAGCAATCTGGTGGTCTTCCTCACGTGCTTCATCCCCTACCACATAGCCGTGCCGGTGTACTTTAAAGTAAGAAACGATAACCAACACGAAGAACACACGATCAATCAGCTGCGCAAATTTATTCATATAAGTATTTGTATTAGCAATGTGAACTGCCTGGCGGATGGCGCGTGTTACTATTTCATTCTTAAGGAGAACCTGGAGGCTGCGCGGCGAGAGAGAGGAACGGGGAAACGCACAGGAGAGACACGGATACGAGAGTCAAATGCCGAAAAGAAATGTGAAGCATTCAAATGTGAGGAAATGGTTAATGATATGTCCAAAAACAAGAACATGGAGATTTGTGTGGTTACAGGTCCCACGTGAAGACTTCCTAAAACCTCAGTGGACAAAGAAGCAAATGGAAAAGGGGACAATGGGCAGAAAGGTCCCTCTGAGGGAGATACAGAGTATATACTCAATGGACACAGTAGGAAGCCCAAACGCATCTACAACGTAGATGGTTGTTCTCCCAGCCAGAGGTGTCAGGCCCATGCAGACCTTTGTGAATTAAGTCACACGCGTTTGTTGTGAGAAAAGAGTGTGACAAAAATGCTAATGTGATTATTATTTCAGTCAGAGCTGCTATTTTCCGTACAAATTTAAGTTTATGATGATCATAGACTGTCAAGTTAAAATGTAATTTTTTAAAATCATACAGCTGGTCAGGATTTGAACCCATCAAGCTACATCTGCTTGCATACTAATCAAAAACTGTATCAGACTAACAAGTATCACAGCTCTTATAAAACACATAAATACATATATTCATATATGTTCACTGTATAAATATGATTATGATTGGACATTTTGGACATGTCCATCTCAATAATAAAGTTCTCTATAAAGCACCTGTTCTTGCTTCTGGCTGATAGGATGCAGTCTGCAATTTTTGTTAAAAATCAACAAAAATCAGTCATTGAGCAAGTACATAACAGATCGGTGTTCTAGTTTAAAGTTTTAAGTTTAAAACAATTTTAAGTATTTTTAGATGTATAATTTGAGCTGTCTTTTCCTAATTTATAGGCAATGTCAGTTCGGCTCGATTTGATAAAGAAAAGTAGGTAAAGTTACCTGCGATTTTGTGTTTCAAGCATTTATGGCGACAGAGTCGAAAGTTACAAACGCTCATGTTCCTCTCCTCGCCAGCAGATGGCGCCATTTCTTCAATGTTGCTTCAGGAAAACGCTTGACGGCCAACAAGAGGTTTAAAGTCAAGTGAGTTCACAAAGCCGACACTGGTTTACATTACAAGTAAGAAATACTGATACTCTATTAGCGTTTTTTTCTGTGTGTGTTCAGGTCTGGCCATGCATTTGATGGCCAAATCAATGAAAATGTATTCACAAATAAAACTGACTTGCGGAACATTTGATAGTTAACACTAAAAGGGCCGTAAATTGACCAAATCATGTTTTGCTTCGGTTTGCTTGAGCCATTATCCTGAAAACAGTATATATCACTAGATCATCACTAATACAGTTGTTCTGTATGTAGTTTGTGTATAAATGTGATAAAAATGTGGTTTAATGGTGTAAATGTTGTCCTCATATGGCCTCTGTGATGCTGGGGGTATACGGCCCCATAAGTCCTAGCGGCAGCCCTGACTAGAAGTAGCGATGCTTTCATGTAGCTCATCTGTTCAATATAACAAGCTAATATTTAAAAGCGTTGTTCTAGTGTTCCTGTAGCTCAGTCAAAGAACCGTTTAGGAAACTTTGGTCTTAACAGTGTGTGAATAGTGTACTGGCAACAGGTTCCTATAAATGGGCGGAGAGAGTCTTCATCCTACATCCTTCCTCTTTGCGCGTGTCATTTCACGACGTTTATATTTGAAGACCATTTTAAATCCAGTTGGAGATCTAAGCGAGAGCAAAGTCTACTAAGCCTTTGGGGTTTCCAAAACAGTCTTTTTGGAACATGAACTTGACTAACGGTACGTGCGTGGAGTTTGAATGGACGATCCGGTTTCTGGTGTCGTCTGTCGTGTATGGACTGGTGCTGGCCGTGGGTCTGCCGCTCAATACTGTGTCCCTGTGGATCTTGTTGCGCAGGCACGGACTCCGGTCACCGAGCGCCGTGTTAATGATCAACCTCGCCGCGTCGGACCTCCTGCTTGCGCTTTCTTTGCCATTGCGCGTCTACTTTTACGCAACGCTCCGGTGGCCGTTTGGAGCGGGCACGTGCACTGCGGCCATCATGCTGTTTCGCATCAACATCAGGACGAGCTGCATTTTTATCACTTTAATTAGCGTGGATCGGTTATTCGCCCTGGTCTTT
Organism: Botia kubotai; assembly: GCA_036877585.1. Lineage (NCBI taxonomy): Eukaryota > Metazoa > Chordata > Actinopteri > Cypriniformes > Botiidae > Botia > Botia kubotai. The sequence goes on from JAZGTI010005346.1 coordinate 24,651, forward strand.
CCTCTTCGCTCCCGGTCTCTCCGCACCTCCGCGTTCGCCTGCAAGTGCTGCTGCCTCGTCTGGATCTTAACAACCGTCATTTGCGCTCTGGAGGGTGTAAAACTGCACAATGCATTGACAGTACAAAACTGTGATCAAAATTTTATTCCCTGCTTTGAGTTTCAAGTGCATGTTAAGGGCCCGCAAACGGCTGCGTTCAGTCAGGCTATATTTCTGTTCATACTCCTGGTGGTCAATGTCGTATCCACGGCCATGGTGATATGCGTGCTGAGGAAACGTCCCAGTGGCGACGCGGCAAAGGTGAACAATAAAATGAGCGTGGTGCTTATTTTTGTAGTTAACATGATGGTGTTTATTGTATTTTTCTTGCCGTTTGCCTTACAACTTTTGACGTTTAAATACGACGAAGAAGAGGAGGAGGAAGATAGCGGCGAAATTTTACGCGCACTCATCTGCCTGGCGAGCGTCAACTGCTGTCTGGACCCCCTCATCTACTACTTCTCTCTGGACTCATTCTGGCAGGATAAGGGCAGAAATAAAGAGGATGCGACCACGTGTTCTCTTAACAGGTCGCTGGAAAGGTCGTGACGGTCCCAACAAGTTTGGACAAGCAATGGAGAAGCACTCCAATGATTAGAGTAACATATTTTGATAATGTCTTGGGGAGGTTGGGGCAAGATATCACAGTTCATACCCCAGTAAAGTTTCTGTATAACTTCATACGTTTAAAAATGGTTACATTACTGCTTAATTGCTGACCCTTGCTTTAATGTTTTCCAGTGTACCCAGCATGTATTTTTATTTTAAGGGCAGGTTCCACAAGAAATATATGTATGTTTTTAATTTCAGATAGTTTAAGCTAGGTGTTTGAACTGTGTTTGAAAGCATCGTACAAACCACTAGACAAAATGTAATTAGACATTCAGCTTAACACCTACTGTTTATTAGTATTACTAACATAAACAATGTCTGTGATATTGT